>VUQI01007870.1:5540-21273 GCA_015106735.1 Paratilapia polleni | reverse complement strand
GGGGGGACTTCTGAACAGCTCTGTATAACCATCTTAACAACTAAACTGGCACATATTGGATATGACCTGTGTGAAATCACCTGTTTGTAATTAACAGCTCGTTAATTAAACTGAGGATAATACTGTAACTTTCACAATACACTTTCACTATATAAACCATACCACAGCCACCAAACAATACATCAAACGCAAACCTTTAAATGTCATTACTCTGTGGTGAAGGCCACTTCATTTCAGGACCCATGACCTGAACTGAATCTGGCAGTTTTTCAGATTCAGTTTTTCCTAACTTTACTTAAATACAGTTTTGAGTTAAATGTGCAGTGCTTTATTGAGAATTGATCTTTTATGATGTTTCATGCTTCTACTCTATATTTGAGATTAAAATATTGTACTTTTACTCAACAACATTTTGTGATTATACAAAAAAGTGCATAGTTGGGTTTCCCTTTCACATTTCAGTTTTCTGTAGTGCTTATCACTACTAAGAAAGCTTATTATTATTTTAACAATAATGGACATAAAAAGATGAATACCAACTTTTTTCCTTTTTTCATAATCATCTTTTGACCCCTTAGATTTATGCTCAACCTGCAGCGTGAAAACTCCAGGCTAATTAAATAATTTTTATAGAAAGTAGTAACAATTAGCTGAATCTAGGAAATTAATCATGTGGGGTCCCCAGGGCTCCATTCTTGGCCCAGTCCTTTTTTCAATTTGTATGTTCTCCTTGGGCTCTGTTTTTATTTATTTATTTTTAAAAAACATGGAATCTTGCTTCATTGTTATGCAGACGACTCACAGATTTACCTGCCACTGAAACGAAAATCCATGACTTCTCTAAAGGCCTTACTTGGACTGTCTGGAGGATGTTAAGACCTTGATGGCTTTACATTTTCTCAACTTAAATGAACAGATAACAGAGGTCATTGTGTTTGGTGCTCCTGACCTCCACAATCATGGCTCTTTAAGGATTTATTTAAAAAACAAACCAAAAAAAAAACCCTTAGCCAGGAACCTCGGAGTGATCTTTGACAGCAATTTAACTTTTGGCAAACACATTAATACTGTCATTAAAACTAGTTTCTTTCATCTCAGGCTACTTGCAATGGTGAAGCCATTCCTCTACTTCAGAGACTTTGAGAGGGTTATCCATGCCTTCATTTCATCTTGACTTGACTATTGTACTAGTCTTTATTCAGGCGTCGGTCTGCTGTTGCTTAGTGACTGCAGCTGGTCCAAACTGTGGAACAAACTGCCCCTTCACATCAGGACCTCTCCAACATTAGACACTTTCAAAACCTGTTTGAAAACCCATTTTTATTCTTTGACTTTTAAATCAGACTGAGTTTTGAGTACTTTTATTTGTATTGTTTTATTCAGGTTTTCTCATTTTATGTTTCCTTTCTTATACTCAGTTGTTTGTTCTATGTTTTATGATATTTGATTTTTTTGGATGTACAGCACTTTGGTCAACAGCTGTTGTTTTTAAAAGTGCTATGTAAATAAACTTGACTTGACTTGACTTGACTAAAGGGAATTTTTAAGCCTAGCTTTTCAGGGAGCTTTTAGAACAGCCTGATAATAATGAATCACAATAGTCTAGTCTAGAGGTAAAAAATGGATGAACAAATTTTCCAGCATCATTCTGAGACAGGATGTTTCTAATTTTAGTGATATTTGGCAGATGAAATAAAGTAGTCCAACATGTTTGTTTAATGTGCGTAATGAAGGGCATATCCTGGTCAAAAATGACTCCAAGATTCCTCACAGTGTTACTAGAAGCCAGGTAGTGCTATCCAGACTATGTATGTGGTTAGACATGTTTCTAGGGCCAAGTACAGTAACCTCAGTTTTGTCTGAATTCAGAAGTAGGAAATTAGAGGTCATCCAGGCTTTTATGTCTTTAAGACATGCCTGTAGTTTAACTGATTTTTGTCATCTGGCTTCATGGATAAATACAGCTGGGTATCATCTGCATGGCAATGAAAATGTATGTAGTGTTTTCTATTAATATTGCCAAACGGAAGCATGTATAATGTAAAAAATATTGGTCCCAGCACAGAACCCTGTGGAACTCCATGGCTAACTTTCATATGTGAAGAAGACTAGAAAGGTAATATTCTTCCAGACAGACTCTTTAACAAAAGTCAAAAAAGGGTTGTAAGTCAAAACAGTTATGAGCCATTGCTCTATTTCCATTTAGTATAACCTTAAAATATTTCACATGTGCTTTTTTACTACTTTGTTCTACCTTTAAGTCCCACCACAATTTTATCAATGCTTGCCCAGGTCCCGAGTGTGTTCCACTGCATGCTGTGACACACACCTCCTTTAAAGCAATGCTGACTGTCTTCCGTTACAAAGGCTCAGTTAATAAGAACGTGTATGTGGTTGTGTGTTTTGTGATGTGTGTATTTCCTTCTCGTGTTTGTCCCACGCAAGGCTCTCACTGAGCTCACTATAGCCTGCCAGCACAACTGACCTGTGGTAAGGGGGAAATCAATAGTCAATTCCATTTTGCAGCCAGCGTGTGACAGGTACTAGATAGGAGTGGATTGGGTGCATGTAAGGAGCAGGAGCGTGAGTCGGAGCTTGTCTGACCCTCTCCTTTCTCTATCTTTCGCTCTCTCTCTCTCTCTCTCTCTCACACACACTGACACAGAGTGTCTCACAGGCTCACTCAACCAACCCGCAAGGTCGACACAGCAGTGTGCCAGAGGCCACGCTCAATAGTGTAACACAACTCAGGTGTTGTATAGACACATTAAACAGTGTGAATGTCAAATGTGATTGGGCTCATAAGTGAGTTTATATGACAAATTTGAATTTATGGAGACACATTACAATTACCAATTTTAAAATTTGGGATTGATACCATTGTTGAGGATTGAAATAGGAATTTGGTTGACAGCCAATACTGACACATTTTTTAAATTTGTTTATTGTTGGTGTCATACATTTTGAGCCAGGAAAGCAAAATATACTAATTACAAGAAATAGTTTAACCAATTTAAAGTCTTGCAGCTCTTCATCATATTATCTTTAACATTTAGGCAGCTCAAAATTGATAGATAAACATTTGTCACTGACATCAGTAAATAGCATTTATATGCCATTAGTCCAATATCATGGTTGATACCGCTGTTCGGCTGATATATTGTTGCATTTCTAATTGCATTTCTAAAAGTGATCATAGAGTCTAAAAGTAAAGCATGACCATCTTATCCCCACCTTTCAAGCTATGTGGTTCCCCTATGGGAGTTTTGATATTGTGAGCAGACATAGCACAGCACATATCTGATCTTCACTGCATAATATATGTGTCAATTTTGGTTTGGAGTTGCTCCATCCCTTTGGTCTAGACTAAAACATCATAACTTTGAAATACTACTTGCCATGGGGATCCCCTGACTTCTCCTTTTGTGTCACCATACCTGCCTTTTCATTGAGACGTCTTCACAGTTAGGTGTCTGGACTCCCAGAGGATAACTTTGGCTAATGATTCTGGTTATTTTTCTTCTCCTGCTGTGGCTGGTGTTCATACAGGCACTCATTTCCCAAATGAATTGTAATAACTTTGACGGTTCCTTAAAAGCCCCAGAGACGCACACTGGTGTTTCAGTTCTCTCTCTGATTAGATTAGATTGGTGTTGGGCAAAGCTTTGATGCGACTCAAATTACATCGAACTAAGACAGTACTCACACTATGGGATCCCAAGCACGTTTGATCCCCAAAGTCCAGTTTATTTTTTTCTAGTGTGGAAGCTGTGTACCATGTCTGGGTACAATTAGCGGCGGCTGTGGCTCAGGAGGTAGCGCAGGTCATCTGCTAATCGGAAGCTTGGTGGTTAGATTCCTGGCTACCCCAGTCTGCATGCCGAAGTGTCCTTGTGCAAGATGCTGAACCCTGAGTTGCCCCTGATGCGCTCATTGGAGAGTGAACATGTGAGTGAGTGTTAGAAAAAGTGCTTCTATAAATGTGTGTGTGATTGGGTGAATGAGACACGTGGTATAAAGCGCTTTGAGTGCTCACATAGAGTAGAAAAGCGCTATGTACATTTACCATTTAAGTCTAGCACATCCTAGCCTTCTTGAAAAGGTGTGCCCAGGCATGGTTCAGTTGGATTCAGGCATGATATGCATGAAGTGGGAAGTCCAGTGCTTCCTCAGTGACAGTGCCCTCCGTGAAATAATTAGCACATCTATAAGGCATGTGATAGGACAATGTGTTACAGTTTCCAATATTGCTTCAAATATACCACAAAGTGCATAAAATCAGGAACCTAATTGTCCTCTACAAGACCACTTTTCCAAAGCAAGTGAGAGAGTGTCAGAGAGAAAGGTGCTGAGCGAAACTAACTACTCTTATTAGGCTATCAATACCGTGCTCAAGCATGTTTGACCCCCAAAGTCCAAGGAAAATTGTGCTTGGGCAGGATAAAAGGCAATCATGGGTGTACTCACAGATATAATCAAGCTAGCAGAAGAGTCACAGAGGTTTATGTTTAGTATATGGTGCTGTCAGACTGGACTCCATCTTCCCCTAATGGTGTAGCCAAAGTAAGCTAAGATAAAGCACAGGTATTGTTGTAAACATAGCCTGCAGAAGTTAGCATGGCTTAAGATAGCAAAAGTAGTCCACAAACTTAGGTATAGGATGAATTCTTGTCAGGTGTTTTTGGTCTGATTTTTGTTTATTTAGTTAAACTTTGTCCATCAATTCACTTTCTTGCTAAAAAAAAAAAATATATATATATATTGCAAATATGGTAAACATGCCTGTTTAAAATCAGTATATTAGCATTGTCATTGTGAACATGCAAGTACACTGGCATTAGCATTTCACTGGAATGCCTAAATAGAGTCTGACAGAGAAGCAACACAGCTGCTATATTTTGAACAAAGATATCTTTTTGAATGTCCATCCATTAATTTCCATTAGTTCTTTTCAGTTCCATTAGTTCTTTTTCACCCTTTTCCTCAGAGAATGACATATGCTCAACTTTCCTGGAGGTTTATACTTTAATGGTTTGAAGCTCTGGTAAAATTACAAAAATGGACTAGAGCTAAGATCACTTTGAAATACATTTATAATGGGCTCTTTAAATAAATAATTTTAAAAATATACATTTTGTGGACTTTATTCACAATGTTATGATTCAGTTCAAACATGGACCAAAATATGGGATACAAAACAGACAGGTACAAGGCCTACAAAAAACTGTGCTTTAATATAGAAGCAGGTACAAATAAAACACACTCACACACACGGAAATAAATAAATCCCCCAAGATTAACTAGACACAGGTTCACAAAAAGTTTAAAATACCAAAAAATGTGGGGGAAAAAAACAAACGGAGCACAAACCAAAAACACTGGAAAACAGAAAATAATGGGGAAAGAAACAAAAGCAGGAAATACAGACTGACTGACAGCAACTTACAGCAAAGGCAATGAGAGGACTTTAAACACTAGAACTAAGTGACTAATTAAACCCAGGTGAAACCACCAAAGGCAGGCAGATAATCAAAAAGAGAAAAAGAAAAAGAGGAAGTAAAACCAAAAGTACAAGATAAATGAATAACATAATGAAACAATAAATAACCCCAAGAAACCCCAAACATTCACACACAGAGTTTTCTACTTTCTTAAATTATTTTTCACAACACCATTTGTTTTCAGAACTAAAGATAATAGTGGTATTCTTTAAAATGACAAGGAAAATTAGCTTTTTCAGTCAATAATCAAACAAAAATATAAATAGATGTAGTTTTCTCCTGTAACTTCAAAAAGTAATATTGCCCTCTTTAGCAGAAATAACTGTTGTAGACATGTTCTATACTTGTAGACCAGTTTCTTAAACATTTCTGACCAGTCTTTCATGCATGTACTTTTCGAAATCCCCCTACAATATTTAACTGGGATCCAAACTTGGGCTTAGATTAAGTCATTCCAAAATGCTCAATTTCTTCTTTCAGAGATTCACTTCCCATTCAACTTCAACTTTTGGACAGACTGACCTCGCATTATTGCAAGACCTTCTTCGATATGAATTAGAATCCATAACTGAATCAATGACTGTAAGGGCAGTAAAGCAGTCTGGCTTTGTGTATATTTAGGGAACAAAACAAAACTTAATTGATGCAATCAGTATTTTACTTAGCTGGTGGTTAGGTGGTTAAGTATGCTGAATTTGACTTACTGGGCTGAGTGCAGTAGTAGGATGGCGCTGTCTGAACAGAGGGCCGTTCAATATTTCTAGGTTTGAATGTAAGCATTCATGATTAGCAGAAGCCATGATTACAGCACGTAACTACAGTAATTCACTGTATAGAAGGAGATAGATTCAACTCAATTTAATTTTATTTCTATAGCGCCAAATCACAACAACAGTCGCCTCAAAGCGCTTTGTATTTTAGGGTAAAGACCCTACAATATTAGACAGAAAACCCCAACAGTCAGATGACCCCCTATGAGCAAACACTTGGCAACAGTGGGAAGGGAAAACTCCCTTTTAACAGGAAGAAACCTCCAGCAGAACCAGGCTCAGGGAGGTGCAGCCATCTGCCGTGACCGGTTGGGGGTGAGGGGAAACAGAAGAGAGCAGAGGGAGATAAAAGACACAGTATGAGAGAGAGGCAGAGTTTAACAATAACTAATGATTAAATACAATAGTAGTGTATAAACACATGGAGAGTGAAAGGAAGTGAATGAAGAGAAGTGCTCAGTGTGTCATGGGAAGCTCCCAGCAGCCTTGGCCTATTGCAGCTTAACTAAGGGAGGTTCAGGGTCACCTGATCCAGCCCTAACTATAAACTCTATCAAAAACGAAAGTTTTAAGCCTAATCTTAAAAGTAGATAGGGTGTCTGTCTCCCGAATCCAAACTGGGAGCTGGTTCCATAGGAGAGGGGCCTGAAAGCTGAAGGCTCTTCCTCCCATTCTACTTTTAAATACCCTAGGAACCACAAGAAAGCCTGCAGTCTGAAAGCGAAGTGCTCTATTGGGATAGTATGGTACTATGAGGTCTTTAAAATATGATGGGGCCTGATTATTTAAGACCTTGAATGTAAGGAGAAGGATTTTAAATTTTAAAATTCAATTCTAGATTTAACAGGGAGCCAATGAAGAAAAGCTAATGTGGGAGAAATATGGTCTCTCTTTATAGTCCCCGTCAGTACTCTCACTGCAACATTCTGGATTAACTGAATGAATGAATTATCTGAATAGATATGAGATTATATTTCCAGCAGTGACTGGGTTTAGACACATCTCTAATGTGAATAAGTATCTAAAGAGGAGACAGCATTCTATTAAGTACAGTACAAGAACAGTAATCAAGCCTAGCAAAGCTTCATCAGTTCAACTTAGCTTCAGGGCCCTCAGCTAATTTTACTGCTCACTGAAACGTAGCATGTAATACCCAGTGGATGGAGAACACTTCGTTCATTATTGCTGATTAGGAAAAAAAAGCTCAAGCAAAATATGTCAACTCATGATAACCAGTTAATGTATTTTTAATTAGTGCCTGCTTTTCTTTTCTCCCGTTGATTCCTACCCTAAAACCTACCACCGCGTGCATTTAATTCCTCCTCCAGCGGCCCCTTGATTAACAGTTAGCTTCCATTATGCTTTTAAGGGCAGCGGAGTGACCGAGCAGGGATGCAGCTGTTAGATTAAAAGTTGAGTGGGTGAGCTTGCTGGCTCGCCTTGCGCGCAATTTGAAATGAGACCTCAGCCACAGATTCATTTTACAATTTAATAAGCTAATAATCGTGATATGGCAACTTGCTTCAACTGCCCTTGGGGGGGGGGGTCAAGGCACAGTTTACAATCCCATTTAAGAGCTTGTTCTATTACTATGCTGACAAAGGCTTAGACAGGCTCAGAGAGGGAGATGACTGCATTTTGAAGCTACTTCAAAGGTCACACTCAACACAGAGGGGTCAGCCTGAACCAGAATTATCACATTCTTATTGCGAGAAGGCTCCCTGGAGTCCTACTGAAGGACATGTGACAGCTGCTGTATTAACATCTTCTGAGGAAAGTACTAAAAATTCAGTTGACAGTTAACTGCTATAAGTTGAGGTATGATGACTGTTCTTATTAGTCCATTAACAAACACAATGCAATATATTATTGTGACAAAAATTAAACAGCCAAAATAATCTGCAAAGAATTTTGCTGAACTCCTTTAAAAAAAAAAAAAAAAAACTGAATCTGAGCAATATGAACACCCCATTCTTCCTTCCCATAACAGGGCCCCATCAGTCACATGTTTCTTCTTGAAAAATAGCACAGTGCAAAACAAGGATGTTGCTGCCTCTGCTGCTTCTTGGCTAACACACACACGCATGTCCTCCAATATGAGCTGCTTTGAGTCACACTGTTTCATCTGGTGCTATCAGGGCTGATAAGAGCCTCTTGTCTTTCTGGGTCTGCTGCAGCTACTGTGTGGTGAGTGGCAAGCCTCTCTGATGGCTTTCCTTTATCTTCACATCAAGCAATTTGCTGCTCCTTTCATTTTGATACTTGTGTCAGATTGAAAAGGAAAACTTTACTAAACTTGTTTCTGAATGAGGTTCAACCTACGTAGTTGCATCTTCATCTAAGTTATGGACCACTCATCTTATAAACAACATATTTAAGCCGTATTTAATCCGATTTTCTGGTTCCTCTGTATTGTAGATGTGACATTTATCATCCTTTGTAGTTTAATAATAATTTCAGTGCAAACTCTTCATACATTTAGGATTAAATAAGCAATACTAAGATAAGATGGTGGTTTATACTTGAAGCTTAATGTTTGAAACATTTAAAATTAACTTGCTAGATCCTTACACAAAGGTCTTTTCACCTAGACCTTTGTGAGATTTAGTACAGTACGGCAATAATTTTGAAAGTTTTTTTTCTTTCTTTTTTCATTGTAATTTTCTTCTGATCACTGGGGAAAGAGTGTTAGTATTTCATTCTATGGAAAACATGTTTATGTTCTGACCATTTAAAACAGAAAGTGAAAAAGATTGATTTAATCATTCTAGGACTTTGGATATTGCTTAAACAAAAGGTTGCTATGTCTTAACTTGAAGAAACTCTTTTATGATTAATAAATTCAGATACAAAAACAAATCAGTTCTTTAACTCGTTTGAAATCCGTTTTTAAAACACAGTACGTAGTGTGAGAAATAAAACCAAAAAGGGGAAATAGTGGTAAGTCTGTCATTGCACTCTGTGTGAAGGATATTGCCAAATCCTTAAAGTGGGTGTTCTGTAACCCTCAACAGCAATGGGAAAGGAAATCTACAGAAGTTATAGCAAAACATTTCTTTTAACATGGTGACGTGACTCACTGAGACACAAAAATAAATCCACATAATGTAGTTCCATCTATACATTTGGAACATAATTGGCCAAAACACAAAGAATAGCCAGACTTAATTTATGCTGCCTTTATTTTAAATATGTCATATTGTGTTTGTTGACAAAATACACTCCAAGTCTAATACATTTTTCTGCTCTCCACCTCCTCTCTCTCATTCTCTCTCTTTCTTTCCTTCAATTGCCTTTTGTCAGAGCCACAAGCAATTACCTATTAGTAGTAAGCAGAAATTCTAAAAAGGAAAGCAGGGGGGAATGGGGGCCTTTTTGCACAGTGCTGATAAGAAACGGGGAGAAAATTCCATTTCTCTCTCAATGCAAAATGCAGACTTCACCAAATAGTCAGTTATTCTGGACTGACGCCAGAGATCTAACAGTTTGAGTGATAGTTAAAAATTATACAGATTTTAGGTTATACTTTCTCATGTTATGGAGTTGCTGCAATTTGACACTCTAGACATAACATTTCTGCCCAAAGGTAGCATGTTATTCTATACCAGAAATGCTTAGGATAGTGGAAATCTAATACATAATTTAATATTGTGCCTTTAGCCTAAAGAACAAACTGAATTGGACTCTCAGCAGTCACTTTATGTTGCCAACTTACTATATGTTAACCTGAGGAACTGTGCACTTCTCCGATTATTACCAGAATCAGGCAGGTTGAGTGTTACAAGAACAGAGGAAGTTTCTCAATGCTGTCATGCCACTTACTGGTTCTGGGTACGTGTCTGTATGTTGGTGAGTCACACATGCTCATGCATACAGTGCTGTGCAAACATCTTGAGCCATCCCTCATTTCTTTATATTTTGCTAGGAAAATGTCTGCAGTGATTTATTGAAACGTGCAAACATACATGGAAATACAGTATATTGCGCAAAAACAGAATTTGTACAATTCTAACAAGCTTGAAAGTCAGTATTTGGTATGACCACCTTTATTCTTGAACATAGCTTAAACTGTCTTAGACAAGCATTGTTGTAATTTCTTTAAATAGTATTCAGGAATAGTTTTCCAGGCTTCTTGAAGGGTATTCCAAAGCACTTCTTTGGATGTTGGCTCCCTTTTGTTCTGTTCTCTGTAAAAATAATCTCACACTGCTTCAATAATGTTGGCTCTGGGGAGGCCAATCCAAGACTGATAGTGTTTCATTGTGTGTTTTTCTATCCAGGTATGTTTTTACTGCATTGGCAGTCACATTGGGATCACTGTCATGCTAAAAAATGAAGCTGCTGCCAATCACATGCTTTCCAGATGGTATTGCGTGATGGATCAAAATCTGATGGTACTTTTTATAATTCCATTAGTTTTGACAAGATCTCCAACACCACTGGCTAAAATGCAGCCCCAACCCATGACAGAGCCTCCACCATGTTTTACAGATGGCTGTAGACACTGGCTATCGTACCTCTCTCCTGACCTCCTCTGTACATACTGATGACAGTTTGAACCAAAAATTTCAAATTTGGATTCATCACACCATAAGACCAGTTGCCACTGATTTTCAGTCCAGTTTTTTTGTAATGTGGCATACCTCAGCCTTTTCTCCCTGTTTCCCTTCCTTAAGAATGGCTTCTTGACAGCCACTCTTCCATTGAGACCATTTCTGATGAGGCTTCTGTGAACAGTAGATGGATCATCTGAAGGGCCAAATGCATCTCTCAGATCCTGTGTCTGGTCATTGCTGGATTTCTTTTTTTCCTGTTCCTTAAGGACATGTCTTTCAGATACTGTTCATTTGCTGTCTTGATAGTCTTACAGGCCTGCCACTTCTTCTTTTGTTCTTCACTTGTCCAGTTTCCTCAGATTTTTTTAAGGACACACTGCACACCATGCCAAGATATGCCACGTTTTCAGATAATAGCTCTTTGGGAATCACCTTATTGGTGTGAAAATACTATTTTGTGCCTGTCAAACTGTGTTATCTTTGGTGCTTTTGTAGATTCAACTAAAGAAATTGGAACAAATTATGTGCTGTTGTGACAGGCTACTAATAAAAAAGTGCCTAAAGATACAATTTAAAATTTCTTCTTTGCTAAGTTCTCTGTTATGTGTAGATGCAACACTGGTTCATCCCTTGAGTTAGGTTTCTTTTTTACACAAAAAAAAAAAAAAGGAAGAAAAGAAAATCCGTTATAAAAAACATGAAAATGTACTGGTAATTTTCTGCCAGTACATTATCCACTGTTTTTACAGAGGTTTCTGTACATGGTAAAATTCATTGCATGGTTAAAAATACAGAAAGATATCCTTAAAAAAGATTAACATGTAAAATTCCTTAAAACAGTAATTTTAAAACGGTACATTGTACTGTATTTTTATGGATATTTTTTGTTTGTTTGTTTTTTTGTTGTTGATTTTTTAAGTGTATGATTAAATGACTCATAGATCAGTTTTAAGTGGCTTAAAAAATAACATTCCTCTCAAAATTGTCAGGTACAAGGACTGGATGGAAAATGAGTGAAAAAGCAGCCAATATCCAAAGAAAAACTTTGAAAGACCTTCAGAAAGCCTGGAGAGCTATTGCTCAACACCACTTTAAATAGATTATAACGAAGTCTGGCTCCATTAAAGCAAAATATAAAAAAATGAGGGGTGGCTTGAGACTTTTGTGAAGTAGTGTATGTCTGTGTGAAATGTACCTCTGATGGATAAATTAATAAGGGTAATGTGGCACATTGTTAAATAGCTCACAAGAGTTTTCCTTCCCATTATGTTGTTTATAGTATTTAGTGAAAATGAATTCAGCATGTGATGATGTTATCATTTAGAATTATAATCAGAACTAGATAATGAATTGAAAACTCTATTCACACAATTTTATGACCCTTCTTCCTTGTATTCTTGTTAATCAGCTGCAAACTTTCATTACCATCTATTTTATTTTATAACACAAAGTGACACCTGCCTAAAATTGAAACATATCCGGAAATATAATATATGAAATTTCTAAAACACTTTTAACAGTACTTCCACATATTAAACACAGTATTTTGATCTTGCAGTAACAAAATTGCCTTTCTTGTGTTAAATGTATTTTAAAATGTTTTTAAAAAATGTACATGTGTATGGTTTATTACATTAACTGCTGTAAACCACATGTGATCATGTGAATATGTTCAATTCAATTCAATTTTATTTGTACAGCGCCAAATCACAACAACAGTCGCCTCAAGGCGCTTTATATTTTAGGGTAAAGACCCTACAATACAACCCTACTATGTTGCACAAATTTTGACACCGCATGCCTATATGTCACAATTTAATGGTGCTCGGCGTGTGATTCAATTACATGTCCTTTTAATGTCAAGGAAACACTGTATTCCATTATTTTCTGTTACTCAGGTAACCAGTTAGCAATTTCTTTAGTACTCTAAACTATTTGTCTTTTCTTCCATACAGCACAAAGAGACATATTCAGACTGTGACGGCATGTGTGGGTTTTGTTGGTGGTGCTTTGTGAACCAGAACAAAGATTTCTATGAATTTTAACCTTCCATGCATGTGTAATGGTGAGTTCCTAACTGATTCTGGAATTTAAGAAGCAGGTTGTAAACTTGATATGAAAAGGTGACTGAAAGCAGTTTGTGATTGAATGGGGTCAAGCTGGCAATTACATGTAATCTGTTTGTGGAAGTTAAGTGATTAACTGTGATAAATCAGTGAAAATTGCAAATCTGTTGCCGTCTGTTGCAAATCTGTTGCCGTCTACATACACAGAAATTCACATTCAACAGAAATTGACATTGACTACTTACATTCAGAGTCTAGCCAGAACCTCATAGATTTGAAACAGAAATTCCTCCACAAATAGTGATGTACTTGCTGCAGGATTGCGATTAAATGCAAAATGACATAGGTGCTCGGCAATCTTGCTTTTGTATAGGAATATAAAAAGAATACAACCAGTTGGCAACCAGTTGAGTCAACTCCCAAAAAGACATGTCACAGATGAGTTGTGCTCATCGGTGCAGCCTGACTCACACTGATTGCAACATGTTGGCAATCTGTCTGCATTTATGAATTAGATGGGAATTATTTGCAAACCTTCGCCAATCAGTCTGAGAGTGATTGCAGTCAGTCCCAGTCAGACCATGATCGTTTGGAGACAGGTTGCCTCCCACCAGGCAACCTGTGCAATCACCTTGCGATCAAAAATGGTCACCCAGAAGTTCAGGGTGTGGCACTCAACCTCTGGATATCTAGTTCGTCACCTCAACTGCTTGCAGTCGGTCTCCAACAGCACAAAAATTCAAAGCAATTACTGGGCAACCACCATTTTTTCCTAGTTGCAAGGAGGTTGCCATCCTATTTTGACTCTAACCATTCTGCTTAGGCCTCAGTCACACAGGCCTACAGACCTGTCAATGACCATCAGGTCGATTGCAAGGGAAAAATGTCTATTCCCTGACGGGTTGTGAGTGGTTGCTGGAGGTTGCTGGCAGTCACTAGCATGAAATTGGTCACAAAGGAGTGTACAGTCCAGCACCCTTTTTGCAACCAATTTCACCTGGCGACAGCTAGCAACCACTTGCCAACCGGTTGGGGAATACATATTTTTCCCTAGCCACCTACCGATCTCTAGGCCTGTGTAACAGAGACCTTACTACACGTGACCATTGAACTATGGATTGCAAGCTCAAAAAAGTCCAGTTAAGTTGTAACAACTGGCAATCAATATTTCCCTCATTATTTAAAAAAAAAAGTTTCGTCCTTCTTATTTAACACTGTAAGAGGAGAAACATGGTACAGACAGCTACTGGTGATATCTGTTTTGTTTTTCAACAAGCAGAGCTTTAAATGTCACTTCCCCCGTGTAATGTTGCATAAATGTGAACCCAAGCTGCCATGAGTGTTGACTTTTATTTTTCCTGAGTGTGTCAAGAGTCAGTGCTCAGTTTTGTTCTGTGCTCCACAAACGCAGACAGCACTGCAAATGTTTCACTGCTAGAGATCTTGGAGACAGCAAATGCACAGTGTCTATACTGACATATTATGCATTATGGAGATCACATCCAAACCCTTGAAACACCATGCTGATGATGTGTTTTGAAGCAACAGACGTTATCACTCACAATTCCTCCCTCACACAATGCACCGTGTCACTTGGAAAGGAATAGCAATTCAAATATTGTTTTGACAGAGCATGAAAGTTGGTAATTTATCAATAAAGCATTTCATTTTGGCTGCCTAACAGGTTTTATCATCATGATATCCACATGGGTGTCAGTGATTGTCATGCTGGTGACATTTGTGAACAGAGCGAAAAATGGTGAGTGTTGGCATCAGAATAAAATGGAAATACCGAACCAGCAATTACAAAGACAATTGTTACTACCATTTTGCACCCTTTGCCTTGGAGATTTTGCCTAGTAAAAGACTAAGCATTTAGAATAAACATCATCTTCACAATCTTCCCATTTAAATCTTTTTTTTTTTTATCATTTTTATCATTTTTAGAGGATGACATACAGCCATGTGCAAAGGTCAACACATCCAGCTCAGTGGTACCTTTGGGATCCCCTGTGACAGCTACTTGTGTCATCAAAGAGGACTGCCCTCTGGTCACTGGACAAACTGTTCAAATAGAGTGGCACCTTGATGACAGCCTTATTCCCAGCAGTCCTGAGGCCAATGAGAGCAGCAGGGTTTCCAAAGCTGTTATATCAAGCTTCAATTACACCAGAGCAATCCTCACCTGCTGTATCCAGGCCTTTCCTCCTCAAGTAGTCGCAGGCGTAGAGATCCGAGCTGGATGTGAGAAACATTTATGGTTCTTTTACATAATTTGTACATTGATCAGATTAAAACATCACTTTTTTTTTTTTTTTTTTTGTTACCTTTAGATCCACCAGAAGTACCACAAAACCTCAGCTGTCAGACAAACCTCACCAGCCCTAACACCATCACCTGTAGTTGGGACCCTGGGCAGCGGGAAACCCACCTGCCCACAGAGTATTCCCTCTATACTGAAATATGGTAATACTGCTTGGAATACAATGAAAGACTTGCGAAACAGCAAATATCATATTGGTGACAGGAATGCTATAAGTATCATTAACACTTTGTCTTCGAGGTTGCACAACTGCATTTCCTACAATGTGATGTAATCATTTCAGGGATGCAAATGACAACCATTCTTATGAACTGCCACAAGGAGTCCACCACTACACCATCCCTCGCTCTGGATTTGTGCTGTTTTCTGACATGAAAATATATGTGAAAGCTGCGAATGATCTTGGAGAAACAACCTCAGCACCACTCATTTTAGAACCTGTTAGTTCAGGTGAGAAATATATGAATAAAAAAAATTAAATACTTTTTTTTTTTTTTTTTTTTTTTCTTTTTTTACC
>VUQI01007868.1:9589-20172 GCA_015106735.1 Paratilapia polleni | reverse complement strand
TTAACCATATTTCTCCCATATTAGCTTCTCTTCATGGCTACCAGTTAAATCCAGAATTTAATTTAAAATCCTTCTCCTCACATACAAAGTCTTAAAAAATCAGGCCCCATCATATCTTAAAGACCTCATAGTACCATATTATCCCAATAGAGCACTTCACTCTCAGACTACAGGCTTACTTGTGGTTCCTAGGGTATTTAAAAGTAGAATGGGAGGCAGAGCCTTCAGCTTTCAGGCCCCTCTCCTGTGGAACCAGCTCCCAGTTTGGATTCAGGAGACAGACACCCTCTCTACTTTTAAGATTAGGCTTAAAACTTTCCTTTTTGATAGAGTTTATAGTTAGGGCTGGATCAGGTGACCCTGAACCATCCCTTAGTTATGCTGCAATAGGCCTAGGCTGCTGGGGACTTCCCATGATGCACTGAGCACTTCCTCTTCCTCACTTCCTTTCACTCTCCATGTGTTTATACACCATTTGCATTTAATCATTAGCTATTATTAACTGTCTCTTTCCTATAGGTGTGTCTTTTTGTCCTGTCTCCCTCTGCTCTTTTCTGTCCCCAACCGGTCGCGGCAGATGGCTGCCCCTCCCTGAGCCTGGTTCTGCCGGAGGTTTCTTCCTGTTAAAAGGGAGTTTTTCCTTCCCACTGTTGCCAAGTGCTTGCTCATAGAGGGTCATCTGATTGTTGGTGTTTTCTGTCTAATATTGTAGGGTCTTTACCCTAAAATATAAAGCGCCTTGAGGCGACTGTTGTTGTGATTTGGCGCTGTACAAATAAAATTGAATTGAATTGAATTGAAAGTCTTCAGCTTGCAGACACTTAACACTAAGTCTAGTCTATTATCATTTGCATATATTTATCCCCTAAAATGTGCTGGTAGTAGTCTAGTTTGAAAAGAAGTAGGTTACAAGTAAATCGTAGATTTAAGCACAAAACTTGTGAAATGCAGGCTACTTAATTACATCCATCACTGAATCAGAGTAATACTTTGTGTCTTGAAACACAAAGTCTTTTTCTTTCTTCTTCTACTACCATTGGTGACATTTAACAGTAGAACAAAGTTCATTAAAATCAGGACATTCATGTTTACGAAGCCCCCCTTTTTTATGACTTGAACCTGGTGTTGGATATTTGTGTCAGCCTGCACTGACACCTTGTGTTGACAAATGCGCATTTCACCTCTTAGACTCCATCTGGCCAGCAAATGCCGCTTGTATAAATGCATTTATTTACAATGTTTAAAAAAAACTATTGGACTTTTAATTTAGTATAATATATATGATATTTAATAGTATATATAGAGAGATCATTTTTATGAATGGGAGAAAACCTCGTTTTTAACAATGTGCATCACAAGCCCCGCCCCTCGCGTCATGAGCTGAAATGTACGGAAGTAGCTCAGAACTTGTCAATAGGAGAGGCCGACTGACATGGTAAGGTCTCCGTACTTTTTGGGAATTACTTCTATTATTTCTGCTTCTGGGCGTCATATTATGATTTCTTTGGGTATTTAAATCGTTCGTGTTGTGCTCGGTGGCCTTTTCTGGGGGTGTCGCGGCCTACAAGAGACGCCTAAACGCGGCGAGAAGTGAGGATGTTAGCGTTAGCGGTTAGCTCGGCTGGAAGCTAGCTGTTAAAGAAGGCGAGCAACTGCTCTGTCCTCTCTTCAAACCGAAACTATGCGGTATACCTATCTCAGGTCACGATTGTAACACGTAGGGAATAAAATACGATCTTAGTCAACCAAAACTGGATATCGGTATAGTTTTACTTTACTGGAAATAAGAGCGAAAGAGAGAAAGTGTTTGTTTGACGAGGTTTTTTTCTCGGAAATGGGAGCGTTTCTGGCGTCGTTGTTGAGAAGATTATAGGAAGGAAATCGCTGTGTGTGTGTTTGTGTGGGCGCGCTGGGTGTTACGTGTAAGTGTGTGTAAATAAAGACCAAAATAACCTCTGTTTTCAAGAGGCCTTCCTGAGTTTTTCTGCCTTGATTCGCCCCAATACTGGATCATTTTTTTGCTCAGTATGTTTCTCTGTGTGTGATGTGACAGTTTCCATCGCTGTAATATGTTTATTTGTTCACAGTCATATTAAAAGCAGTTTCTATTATAATACGTAAAATAGATTGAAAGCAGCAGATTGAAAGAAAGTTTACTAAATGTATTGTGTGTAACTCTGTGTAATCTGTGTGCAGTAAGGGGGAATATTGATGTAGACCGAAAATGTTATAACTCTTACATGAAGGCTTTCCAACTGGAAATAGCAGCTGCAAACAAGAGCTCGACTGATTGTGGATTTTTAGGCCCTATACTCATTTTAAGAAGGAAAAAAAAAAAATCAACGTATTGACACATGGGCCAATATTAATTTATAATGTACATTATGTTATGTACATTATAAATATGGACATAAATGATGGTGTCCTAGTTTATTAACTTTCCAGCAATGTAGTTCACAAACTAGTTATAAACGTACTCCAAAGACAACACTTAAGTCTGATCCACCTTCTTCTCACGTGTGATCTTACTCTGCTAGATCTACTGCACACAGTGCTGACATATTAGACTCTTTTCTCTGTTACGGTGCCTCAATAGTGTAGTGGTTACCACATGAAAGATCCCTGGTTCAAGACCAGGAAGAGCATCTGGCAGAAAAATATGTGGATCCTACTGCTGTGGTGACTATGTGAGCGGCTGAAAGAAGCTTTTATCCTTATCTGTGTTATATTCCTTTTTTAAAAAAGTTGCCGTATAAGTCAACATGGATGGTGATACTGACATACCTGTGTCAGGTCAATACTGGCTGATGATATCTGCCAGCATATGGGCTCTAATGCAAACTAACAGTATTTTTATTATTGGTTAATCAGCTGGTCATTTGGTCTACAAAAGACAAAGAATGAAAGACTCTTAAAAAAAAAAAATGGCCTTCACAAGTTTCCACAGTTCAAGTTTAACTTTTGAAATTGCATGTTTTGCATGTGTTTCCCGAGTGTGGGTAAAAAAATAAGCCCAAAATGTTTTGGTTGGTACAATATAAACAGGGTTTTTCCTGCATCTAAAAAAGATTTGCTGTCCACCAAAGAGGTTTTGGCCTTTGCCCAAAGGAAAATCACCAGGACCATAAAATACACTTTAATGAACTCACAGCACAAACTTCTCTTATGGGAGTTAACACATACTTTTTCGTGCTTATGAGCGGCCCAGTTTGATCCAGGAAAAACTCTGTATAAACCCCATTCATTTAAAAACTTGATGCAAAAATAATTAATTATAACTGTAGTTGACAATTAATTGCTTCAGAAGACTAAGTTATTGTGGTTTTGATTGTGGAAGAAACTATTGCATGAAGACTATGAAAGAGTGTAAAACATTAAAGTGGCCATTCAAATGTTTTTATAAGTTTAGTTTTTGTGGTTTTTATTTGTCATCCAGTAGAGTTTTGACATCTGTAACATTACTTGGGTCACTCACTCAGATCTAACACATCTCTCCTTCATCTTCTCTTGTACTTTGCAGGCGAAGTCTTCTTGAACAAACCCTCCTGAAATGGCACTTCTCTGACATTTCTGTTTTAACCCCTCTTAAGTTTTCATTAAAAAAAAAAACAAAAAACAACACATTTTTAAACACTTTAAAGAAGAAGCGTTGCCACAATGAAAATCAGCTTTCCTGCCCTCCTGGTTTTCTCCATAACAGGTGAGTGAATACACATTCATCGGTGCGTTTGTCTGTGTATCTCTCTGAGGTGTTTAAATGTTTATCAACCAAAGGTCATGTTTGCACTTTTCATGTCATACAGCATTTACAGTCTCTGTCAGCGGTGGTTATAAAACACCTGGCTGACTTGCTCTGTTTGTTCTTATTTCCTCTGCAGCGTGGAGCCGTTTTGAGTCTGCCCTCTGCTCACGTAAGGACACACACCAGTGCACATTTTTAAAATTTTGATTCCTCAAACCCGCAGTGATAATGAATGTGGGATAACACCACATCATGCACCACAGCTCTTTTGACAGCATCATTCCTGGTTTAATGATGTTTACATTTAAATAAAATTTTTTTGACATTTCCTTTTCACCTCACAGGTTTAACACCAAACAATAATACTTCATTTATTCAAAAACGGGAACTACTTTTATTAACCGCGGTTCCTTGTCTTTATCTCAGCCCACTGTGGGCATTCCCTTCAGGTGTTAGACAATAAAGCGGGAGAGATCAGGAGTTCTGCTTACCACAGCTGGTCCTACCGCTTTGGCTCCATCTACGACTGCTGGACAATCAAGGGTCCAGAAGACGAGCCGATAGTTCTCAGGTACAGACGCTGAGGGGAGGCGAAAGGCCAGATAAACAGGATGTTACTTTCAAAGCTCAAAGATGATAAATAATTTGCTGCAAATCAGATTACCTGTGATAAATATTAATGGAGCTGTGCTGTGATTTTTCTTTTTTTTTTTTGGCTATTAAAAGTATATAAGCACTTGTTATTGCCTGATCATTTTCTGTGTTACGATATAATGTTATGAATGTCTCAGAGTGGGCAATCTTGCACCGATTTTTGACATGCATTGTCTTTGATTGAGAACCTGTGAGTTCTGTTCATGGATACAAACTTTCTCTTATTGCATATCTTTTCTCAGCTTCTCTCAGTTTTCTGTCCGCTGTAAGAAGGAATGGGTGTCTATCAAATCATCAGTCGGGGGCGAGCCGATTGTCCTGTGTGGCTCCAAGCTGCCGCAGCCAGTCGAGCTCCCAGGGGGAAATATTACAGTGATGCACCACTTCCTCCCTCATCTGTACCCTGTGTCATCGTTTCTCTTGAACTACGCAAGAGGTATTGGAGTGTAAAATTTGCCTGCTATGAGCTCCTGTTCTTCTTTTTCCACTGATCGTCTAAATGTTTTTCTTTTATCCTCTTCCATTTGTACAGATCCAGATGAAGGCGAATGCCCAGAGACATCTTTTGAATGCCTTGGGGGTCGCTGCCTTCCCCTCTCCTGGCGCTGTAATGGGCAGGTGGAGTGTCTCGGTGAAGGTATCGAAGATATCGGCAGTGATGAAGTGGGCTGTGACGCAGAGGGGAACGAACCAGAGGCTAAAACTAAGGCGTATCCAGAGAGGAGCCATTACTGGGACTCTAACACACATGAGGTCGTTGACCACTTACGCGACTCGGACAGATCAGCCGTTGATTATGTCTGGCCACAGCAGAAGGACCTGGCCCAGGTGGATCAAGAGCAGCCTCAAACACATAGGGAGCTTGTTGTGACACCCACTCCTATTGACTGGCCTTGCGGAGGGCTTCTTCAGACCTTTTATGGGACCTTCTCCCCTCCAGCCTCTCGGAATCACGCTCTGTACTGTGTTTGGACTCTGGACCCTGAGGACTCCAGGCCGCTGAAACTGGACCTGCAGCAGCTGAGGCTGGGACCTGGGGACCGACTCACTGTCTACAACAGAGAAGAAGGCAAAGGAGACATTATTAAAATTGTGAGTTTACTTACCCAAACGTTCATTACCAGCAAGTGTTTTTCTCTGTTCTCTCTCTTTTTTAAATTTATTATTTAAACACCTTCTGCATTTTGATAGATCACCAGCTCCTCCAATTACAAATCAGTCCAAGTTGAATCCAACACTGGCGTGATGTCGTTGACGTATGTCAAACTTCATGACTCAGATGGCAACGGCTTTAACGCCACATTTCATGTTGGGAGCTACTGCCCTCCGTGGGAAGGTCGGTGTGGGGGAGCGGCAGGAGGCTGCTTCACCCAGGAGCAACGCTGCGATGGGAAATGGGACTGTCCTGAGACGGGAAAGGATGAGGAGGGCTGCAGGGGTTGCAGTCAGAACCAGTTCGCCTGCGGAGTGGCAGGACAGAGAGCGGTGGCGTCCAGCTACTACATTGGCAGACCGGTGTGTTACCCAGTGACGGAGAGATGCAATTACCAGCTGTACTGTGCTGACGGCAGCGATGAGAAGGACTGCACCATGTGTCAGCCGGGGACCTTCCACTGCGACAGTGACAGGTCAGTGTGCGCCTGTGTCTGTTTTACCAGAGAGCCTCAGACAAAATACAAAAGGACTGAGGCAGAGAGGTTTTCAGTGCACTTGGGTTGGCATCAAAGGTTATTCTCACCATGAACTGACTTATTTTCTGACCATGGAAACAGGTGCTCTCTTGACTTGTTTTGCTTGGCTTTGTTTCATAACTAATCAGGTTAGTAGAGTTTCAGGCTTGGGTGTGTCTTCTTCTAACAAAAGTATGTGTCTGAGGGTGTGTGCAGACATGTGACTGTTTCAGAGATTAAATGGATTTTTCTGCGGTGGTGGTTTCAGTGGTTGTGTTGCAGGTCAGTAAAAATGTCGGTGTGTGATAATTTTGTAATTTTAACAACAGGCAGAGAGTAATGTTCGAGAAAATAAATGTGCAGTATTAAAGCTAGAGATTCTGCATCCCTCCAAAACTCCAAAACTGTTAAATAATGGCTTATGGGAAAGTTTAACATTGCAGGAACAACTTATCTTAACATTTTGATGTTTATGGTGGTTTTAATTTATTTTTAATGATGCTTTTGGTATTTATTTTGCTGTTTTGCAATAGTATAATATTGTCCAGTCACCATCTTTTGCATCTTTTATTATTACACCAAAGGCCACGGTGTCCTAACATGTCCTCATACTGATTGTGTGTCGGCTAACATCTCTTTTCTAAACAAAACTTGCTGTATAAAAATGTGGGATCCTTTTAACTCGTTGTCTTTCTGTATCTCCTCACTGTTTACAGCCTTGTGGTTTTTATTCTGGGTCATAATGCAGAAGGCTTTGGGTACATTCGTCTGGGAAACTCATTTTGTTCCAGCATGTTCTAATAACAAACGGCCCTTTGTTCCCTCTGCAGGTGTGTGTTTGAGAGCTGGCGCTGTGACGGCCAGGTGGACTGTAAA
Source organism: Paratilapia polleni (assembly GCA_015106735.1). Classification (NCBI taxonomy): domain Eukaryota; kingdom Metazoa; phylum Chordata; class Actinopteri; order Cichliformes; family Cichlidae; genus Paratilapia; species Paratilapia polleni. The sequence continues at coordinate 13,230 of VUQI01007868.1, read as the reverse complement.
GACGGCACAGACGAGCTCAACTGCACGGTCATCCTGCCCCGCAAGGTCATCACCGCGGCAACGGTGGGCAGTCTGGTCTGTGGACTTCTGCTGGTCATCGCCATGGGCTGCACCTGCAAACTGTACTCGCTCAGGACGAGGGAGTACAGGTAACTGTTACTGTGCTTCTGTAACGTTTTCATTTGAGGTCTGCATCTGAAGCATATCTGTTTTAAAAAGTAGCTTCTTTAGATTATTTTTGTTCCTTTTGATTCAACAAAATGAGGCTTTCTTGTCACTTTAAAGAAAAAAAGACTGAGTCAAGGCTGATAATCTGAGATGATGAGTCAGGAGAGGCAGACATTGTTTTCCTGACTTCTAACTTCATCTGCTGCCAGAACTGCCAGACAGCAACTCTCAGATGGATAGCACAGCCTCCTACAACACTGACAGTACACTCCATACTCTAATCTTCTGACAAAAACAAAAAAACTGCCAGGTTGTTGCTGTAAATGAAACGTTTCAGTTATGTACTGCTACAGGAACAAATAAAAATGACCTCTAATAGTTAACTCTATTTGTATATGTTATATTTGTATACTGTATGTGGATCTGGGAGATGCTTTATAACGAAAACCAAAATGTGCTTTGCAACTTTGCAACGCGTGTGAATGCACCTAAAAGCGTCTGTATTCTCTGGCAGCATGTTTGCTCCAATCAGTCGCCACGAGGCGGAGCTCATCCAGCAGCAGGCCCCGCCTTCTTATGGTCAGCTGATCGCACAGGGCATCATCCCTCCAGTGGAGGACTTCCCCACAGAAAACCCCAATGAGGTGAGAGAGCGGAGCGCCACAAGGATTTTTCACTGCCTGCATGGATGCATGACATTGAAATTATTATCAGGATTTCATCAGTCGAGGATCCCATCATCATTTTGGATCAGAGAAAGTTTTTTCAACAACTGATGTTTGTACTACAACCTGTCGTGCACTACATCTTGCAATGTTTTGAGCATCTTTTAACTTAAATAATTGTTTTATACAGTATATATATTTTCAATCAATTATTCTCTGACGTTAATTCCAATATACGTTGTGCTGCTTCTGCATACTTAAGGGCCCTTTTTGAGTCTTTCACTGTTCAAATTTTAACAGACAGAAACTTATGAACTCGCTCTCTTTAATTTAAAGCACAATGAATGCGTACAACTCTGCAAATCAACACCCCGCTGAAGGCTTTGTGAATTAAGGGCTTTAATAATTAAACACTCTGAAGTCTGAAAAATAGACGTGTGACAACCGTGTGGTTCTGTAAATGAAGAACAGATAGTTGTTACTGTACATTAATTCACACACTGTAATTTATAGTAGTGCTATCTGTCTTACAGCTCCTCTTTAACAGCCTTATTGATCCCCAGCTGGATGTGGGCTGAAGCTGGAGGAGTGTTAAGATAAAGCTAATGTGCTGTTATCATGCAAGTTTACTCTGAGGTTCTTTGTTATTCGTTGGTGAGACAGCTGAGGCAGTGGAGGCGGAGGGACAAAGTGTATAAAACAAAGCTCACGCTGCCTGATGGGATTAGCTGAAACCACCTACTCAGTGCTGAAACTTTCATTAGTGTCTTGTGAATACAAAACTTAGCAGGTTGGATGATTTTAATACCATTTTAGGAAGTTGAACATGAGCCGTCGAAGGTATTTGAAATAATCTGCTCTTTTCCACTCTGCGTTTCTTGTCAGACCTCGTCTCTTTCCCTGAGAGGAATTCTCCAGCTCCTGCGCCAGGATGCCGTCAACTCCCCACACCGCAGACGAAGGCCCCGATTTATCCGCCGGGCCGTTCGCCGCATGAGAAGGTGGGGTCTCATCCCCAGATCTACCTCCAGGCCGACACAGTCGTCAAGCTCCAGCCAGCAGCAGCAGCAGTCAGACGCCGCTCCGTCCGGTCAGGAACCACCTCGCTCCACGCCCATGAGCTCCTCATCAGCCGTGGAGGCGGTCAACCAGCCGGTGGCCCAGAAACTTGGCTTGCTGACCCAGCCAGAGCAGCAGCAGCAGCTGGAAGCATCACCTCCTTTACTGCCTCTGCCTCCTCCCGTCGCCTCCCCACCTCCCCCTCCGTACGCTCCCCCAGCTCCACCCGTGGTCGCTCCCCACACTCCACCTGTTGCCGTCCCCCCGAGCAGCCCCTCTCTAGCGTCCATCTTCCACACGATAGGCCTGAGCATCTCCCGCTTCAGATCCTCACCCTCCTCCTCTTCCAACTCCATGCTCCTCTCTGCCTCTCCTTCCTTCTCCTCCTCATCCTCCTCGGATGACGAGGTGCTGCTTATCCCCCTGTCTGAGGACACCACTTCAGAGGATGATGTGCCCATGCTCACCTGAATGACTTCCTCACCCACCCACCTCTACTTTATCTCTCACTATAATAACTGAAACCCAGTCTTTCCACATTTGTTTGAACTTAAGCACAGGAGCGGCCCACGGCGAGACTCTTCCTCTCTGTGCGAGTCTGGTGCCTTTATGAAATTGCTTTGAGTTGTTGACATATGAAATCAACTATTTTTAAAAAGAGACTTCCTTAAGAAAATGTAGACGAAAGGCACGGCCAATTAAGAAGTGTAGACGAGTATTATGTGTGAGCACTTAATGAACGCTGGGCTGCACGTAGAAGGTGGATTTTTGCACAGAAGAATCTTCCCTATCCAGATACTGAGGCAGGCTACTGTCAGATCGAAAGATTAGATCTCTTATGATGGAAATTGTTGTGTTTGTGTGACTGCGACTGTGTGAATGCAACTGCATTTTAGTCTTACGTAGACAGTGGAGTGTGATTGCACAGGAGTGTTTTCCGCATACTTCACTTGCATCCAGTCTCATGATATACCACAAAAGATTCCCCTATTTAAGTGCCTTTAAGGAGCTTCCTGTAGATGTCTCGAGGAGGTTGAGATCATTCCTGAATACACACCGCACGCAGAAACACACACAGGCTCACGTTTTCCCTCACATCATCATGGTGACTTTACTCCAACATGGAAAAAAAAAAAAGAAATGCATGTCTACTCTGTAAGCTGGCAATAACTTTTTGGAAACCCCTGTTCTAGTGCACATTGATTTCAACATAACTGGGTGTTTAAATACCCTCCCCCAGTGAATGAATGTAACCTACAAAAGCAAATGTATCAAAAGACAATCTCTTTGGTGCCTGATTTTATGATGCGTGAAAGTGTGCACGGAAGATGAGGTGCTCTAGTGACAAAAGGGGCCCCAAATTCACGAGAGAACCTCAGCACCTGATGAGACTCGACAGCATTCGGTCACATTTTGACTCAGCAGACTTGTGGTGTGCCATTTGTATTATTATTATTATTATTATTATTAATATTATTATGAGTTTTGTGGTGTTTTTATTTCAGCAAGTTTTGTCTTTGTTCTCTTAAGTTCTTCCTGTTTTGCTTTGTTGAATGTATTGGGGGGGGGGTCGATGTGACAGGTTTTAAATTTGCAATGTAATGAGGATAAATGAGCGAGAAAGTGATTTTATGATTTGTTTGGGTCAACTTCACTGTATATAAGTAAAAATGTGGCTGAGATTAAACGATTTGCACTTTTAGTTTTAAGTTTTGTGTATTGTGTTTTTTTTTTTTTTTTTTTTTTTTT
>VUQI01007863.1:2779-28420 GCA_015106735.1 Paratilapia polleni | reverse complement strand
CTTTGCATTGCGCTTGGTGATGTAAGGCTTGGATGCAGCTGCTCGGCCATGGAAACCCATTCCATGAAGCTCTCTACGCACTGTTCTTGAGCAAATCTGAAGGCCACATGAAGTTTGGAGGTCTGTAGCTATTGACTCTGCAGAAAGTTGGCGACCTCTGTGCACTATGCGCCTCAGCATCCACTGACCCCACTCTGTGGTTTTACGTGGCCTAACACTTCATGGCTGAGTTGCTGTTGTTCGCAGTCGCTTCCACTTTGTTATAATACCACTAACAGTTGACTGTGGAATATTTAGTAGCGAAGAAATTTCACAACTGGATTTATTGCACAGGTGGCATCCTATCACGGTACCACGCTGGAATTCATTGAGCTCCTGAGAGCGACCCATTCTTTCACAAATGTTTGTAGAAGCAGTCTGCATACTTAGGTGCTTGATTTTATACACCTGTGGCCATGGAAGTGATTGGAACACCTGAATTCAATGATTTGGATGGGTGAGTGAATACTTTTGGCAATATAGTGTACCTCTAAATTACCTCTGGCAGCATGAGGAGTGGATATTCAAAAACTCCATACTAGAAGAAATGTCTATTTTTTTCTTTCCAGTCAAACAGTAAATATTTCAATAAAATGACTTAAAGTATGAATTATGTCACTCTTAAGACTCATAAACATTGATAAAACTGAATGAATGCTGGAATTAGCTTCAAATAAACATAGCCACATGGCTAACACATAGTAAAACTAGTGCGGCACAACAAAGGGGCTAGCTTACATGTAGTGCACACATGTAGTGCAACCACTAATGCTTAATTTATGAAACTGTGTTTGCATTTGCATAGGTATTTGCATAGGCAGAGCCCACAGAGACAAACACACTCCAATGCAGTCCTCCAAAAACCCAACACTAGCTCCAAGTGGAACACACTAGGCATAGGTTGAATGCTGACTGGTTGAAAAGTGGGCCATAACAGGTAAGGGAGCCACACCAGAGTTCACCACAAATGAGAGAAGCATGAAAAAACACCAAATATTAAAAAATACAGCATGAGAGGCACAGGTGGCGGCTGCAGTGGACACTTTTCATTGTTTTTAACACTCAGTTTCACTTCAGCTCTTTGTATGTTATAATTTCACTCTTCTTCACAGCTGGGAAGGACCTACAACAGCACGAGTCCCTGGTGACAGTAAATAGCTACGACATGTGGATAACAGTCTGCAAAGCTGTACATAGGCTGTGCGTAGGACCACCACAGAACCATGTTGGAGCCTTAAAGAGAAAACTGGCACTCCTGTCAGTTTTGTAGCTCTTGCAGGACAACTTCTTCAGTGTCCTCTGCTAGTTATTTCACCCCAACAACTATTTCAACTTAGTTCACAACATTTATGAACTTATTTGTTCTTAAAGTTGACCTGTCAAGTCAGGAGTCCCTTTCATCTGTGCTGCCACACTCCTCCACTCACACCGCTGGTCTGCACTGAAAAAAACTTTCATTTGGATTCAGTGATGAGTGAAGAGAAAAAAAAACATTTAACCAATATTCTTTTTTTATTTTTTATTTTTTATTTTTTTATTATTTTTTTATATTATTATTTATATTACATTTAGCCAATATTTGACTAAATCATCATAGCTATAACGTCTGACAGTGAAAATAATAACATTATCTTAAAATTTGCAACAATGTGGATTTTCTGCATTACTAATTTCTTTCTTAACCCAGTTTTTCATTTTGGGTTACAGTTACAGTTATTCATTATCTGTTTGCATAATGGGCACTGAATGTCCCAGTAAAAGTGTAATTATATGAAGCTTCAGTTCTGATCAGGTGAAAGCCTGGTCACTGTCAGTGTGGGCACAGTTCTGTCACTAACAGGACAGAGGGAGGGCTTTTCAATGGCTTCTCTCCCGAATCCTGTTTTGCTGTTGCGGCACAATGTGACTATCTCAACCTTGACAGCTATCCAAATTCATTCTCCCTGCTCACACAAAGCTCAAAGCATAAAACATTCCCTCTCAGTTTTTTTTTCTTTCTGGGAAAGAGAAAGAAAGACACCATAGAATCTTCAAATATAGGTCTATAGTTGGAGTCCCAAACCAGAGCCATGGACTTAAATAATTTACTGCTGTAGGCGTCCAAAACATTAGCCACGCCATTCTTCCACTACAAGGTATGAAAGTAAAGGGAGTTCTGAAACAAATTTTATTCTCTGTTTGAGGCTTTGCTTCTGTGTAAATGTATAAAAATTGAGACAGCCATTTATCAGGTTAACAACTCTTTTACTCCACTTAATGTCTTCCATATTTTAGACAAGCAGAATTAAAGCTCTTTCATCCTGCATACCTTCCAACTTTTGAAGCTGATCTGAGGTGCTGCATATTACTCATACAGTGTCCTTCATCAGTGTCAAATGGCAAAACCACAGATTTATCAAATATCCTCGGGCCAGGTATGTTTTCTAAAACTCCAGGCCTGGCAGGATGCCTAATGAACATGGTTTTTCCATACATGAACATCAAGTTTTTCAGCAGGATACATTTTAAAATTATTATTACAGCAGTACATTGATATTAGCCGGTTTAAACAGCGCAGATAAACATTTCAAATGACCATAAGCAGCTACAGACATTTAACTGGAGGCATTCATTATTTTTCACAGCTCAGTAGCTTGAATGCACAGAGGATGGGAATGACACTGTTGCCACTTTGAATTATTCACAAATGCAGCTTTTTTACTTTTGCACTACAATTTTACACACATATCTTGTTTAATTAGGTAAAAGTAACCTATAATTTGGTGTTATCTAGTGCCTAACATTTATTACAATAAGCCACTGAATGAGGATGACACAGCAGTACAAACATATCAATGAACCCAGCAAAGCATAAAAGTGTGAACAAGACAATGGTGTATCTTCCCTGCTGGGAAAGGAGCAGTCAGATGGGCTAAGGCTTACTGAATACTGGCAGTAGTAATCATATCTGGATCCATTCTTTCTCTAAGTGGTTACAAATTAGGTGGTCACAAATTAGAATGTGCAAACATCACCAGATTTTTTTTTATGCATGGTTTATTTGCTTGGTAAGAACAAAAGCCTGACCTTATTTTTAAAGCACAAGGATCATTAACTAGTGTGAAAATGAATTTGTCTGAATAAATGTTCTTTAAACCTGCTAGTTAAGCATGTACCCATTATTTATTTATTTATTTATTCATTTATTCTCAGTTATTTATTCATTAATATGTCAATGCAGAGTTCAACCTGATACTCACATTTGGTTAAAGGTATATTACATTTAAGTCACCTATCTGACATGTTGGAATAACAGCTAGTAAACCTATCTACTTGGTCAAATACTAAAGGTCTGTACTAAACACACACACACACACACACACACACACACATATATATATATTAGAAAGTTTATAATCATAAATAATCATAAATTAGTGAAAGATTACCTGGGAGAATACCACTCCAAAATTAATGTTTCATGTTCAGTTATAGGGATGCCATATGGCTCAATTGGAGTTGAAAATTTAAAAAAAACACTCTGACCACTCTGATTGCAGGTTCTTTCATCACAAATGATCTTTGACAGAGTACAGACACTGTCTGCAGAGAGCACATTAACCAGACAGCAGACCAGTTGACTATTGGCCTGCTATCAACCCTTGGAATTACCTTTAATTAGCACAAGTTGATTTGATCTGATCCTGGCAATATTTGTCATTTGAAGTATTGAAAGTAGTAGTCCTCACCAGCTAAAGAGGAAAAGCTGTTAGGTGAATGTTTTGTACATTGCTCATTTCTAAAGATAATTGAAGTCGGAGCTTTTGCCAACCTCAGTATTTGAAGTCATTGTGATTCATTGCTGTGTCCAAATAATTTTTTAACATTCACACACACACAGGATTCAGTGTAAGAAAAATTCTCAAATTGAATTCTGTGAAGACCCAATTCAGAGAAAGGGGAGTAACATGCATCAATGCAGAAATGCTACTGATTTAAAGGAAACTTTTTCTTATAACTGTAATAAAATTATTACAAACAAATCTGAAATAAATGAACGTATTCTTAAGCCTTGGTTTTCTAAACACTGGTATTAGAAAAATAAACATGTCATTTTAAAAAGTATTTTTTATTTTGTTTTGCATTTTTATATACTGCATTGTTATTTTTTGAAGAGGGGACACAAACTTGACACCTTGGACCAATGCATCACCTTCCCTGGTTACAAAAATGTGCTTTTATTTCCCCCTAGTTCATGCAAAGTGTAGCTATTCATGATTCTCATTTTCTTTCCTAAAAGTATTCTCTGTCATTACTGACACTCTTTCATGTACAGATTATCATTTGGTTCAAACCTCACCAGCTATATAAGATAGCCTACAGTGAATAAGGCCACAGTCCCAGGCAATGGCAGTGCAAAATGTTTAGGATTACTCCCCTTTCTTAATTAACTGGCTAGCCAACATAAAAGACCGTTACCCTCAGACCAAGTACTTCATCACCATGTCATGCAGTCTCTATAAACAGATATCTGCATATGAATGTGCAGAAACTTTAGACAGAGATTTTTGGTAACAGCAGCTTTCTGTTTTCAGTTTGTAGTCTTGTTGTACTTTAAGTACTACTGACCAATCATGTCAGAGCAGGCTTTTTTGCATGCAAGTAGAGTCAGTGTGGACAGAAAGAGACAGATTGCATTTGTCAAATTGCAATGTTGAAGACATTGGCTATCATCTGATGATGATTTTTTTTTTTTCTTCACACTGGTAAAATGGGCACAGCCAGAACAGGAACTATTGATCGGGATATTTTTTTTAGCTACACCAGAAGCCCAGCAATAGTGGTATTTGTTCACAGAGGCTAAGTCAGCAGACTAACTGGTGTGTTCCCAGATTGCATGTCATGTGATCATTTTGCAAGGGCTTGGGGGAGAAGGTCAACAAAGAAAGACTAAGTGCTTTTCCAACTGACAAGTCGACAACTTTGAGGAAATAATTACCTTGTTATTGGCCCTAAAAATCGATATTTGCGTATCAAAAAAATCTGTCTATCAATACACATCCATTACCAAGGATCTGACCAGCAAATGTCAACACTCTGACTGTATAAAATGTTTCTGACACAATTGCTTCATGGTGATTCATAGCGTTATATTCTTTGTTTTTCCTCAGCTCGAACTGATAAATACATTTGCTCAGGAAACAAGATATGTACTTTTCAGCTATTTTGGTAGCTGAGAGATTTTTTTAAAATTATGGTAACCTTTTTAGAAGTACATTCAGTGTTAAGCACTGATGCATAATCTGATGCATAAAAATAAAATGGCATTTTCCTATGTTTTTAACAAGTATTGTAAGGTTTTTATATTTTGGTGATTATGTAATACTGTAAAACTTTGTGCGTTCACTTTAGTATACCAAGGAGAATTGAATTAAAGAGAAGGGGCTCACCAATTTCATTGGAGTCATTAGCTTAGAGCAAGGGTTGGGGGTAAAGCATGGTGGTTACCTTGGCTTAATGAACTGCCTGGGAAATGTCTTCTCACCAAGTTATCTTGTTTCAGTGTTATGTTTTCTTAGCAAAGTGCATTAAGGAGCATGTGGTTTGTTCAGGGTTAGAGGGTGAGCAAATCCAGTGGCCTCACTGTGCAGACAGGATTTTTTGATTGCTGCTGGGTGCATCCACTAGAATTAACTAAACGTTAACTAAACGTTAATAGCTTTGTTTCCCCATTCTCTACATTGCCCATCTAGTTTCCATTGTGATACAGGCTTAGTTTGAAACAAGGTCCAGAGTGATGCAACTCTTTTAATTCCAGGGTATGCCAAAAATAATATTTGTAGCACTTCTGATATTAACTCAATGTCAGAAATGCTGACACTGAATTAATGTCAGCATTTCTCACAGTGAAATTGCCTCAACTTAAATTATGCTTTTTATACAGTGAGTACAGATTTACAAAAAGCATTTACACATGTAAAATGCATTGAAAAACAGACAGCTGAAGTTGCTCTACAATTAATATGTTGTCAGGCTGTAACTAACCATTAACAATAGCACTTCTCCTATCCTGTGAAGTGGGGTGGGGGTAGGGGGAGGGTGGAGTCTATACCAGTTTTCATGGGGTGAGGGGCCCAGTGCACCCTGGACATGTCACAAGTCTATTGCAGGGCTAACACAGAGAGATAGACAACCCTTCACATTTACATTCATATCCATTTAGAATCACCAATTAACTTAACAAGCATGTTTTTGGACATGCATGAGGACATGCAACTCTGCACAGAAAGGCCCCAGCTGGGATTCAAGCCCATGACCCTCTTGCTGTGAGGCGACACTGTAAATGAGAACTTTGAAGGCTGAGGTGGAGAAGGGTTCCATGTAAACAGTTGAACATGGGTCAGTCAGTCCCAAGGGATGGCCGTACACTGTTCGGATGTGAGGGGTGAGGGGTGATGTCCTACGTCGCCCCCGGCTGATCAAAAGAGAGTTGGTTTAAATTTCCAACCCTGGAGGTGTGGAGCCCAGAAATCATTAACACTAATTGCCATTACTGTCAGCCAAGCAGCAACCTCCCTGGTTAAAAAAATTAATTAAAAAATCAAGCAACATCAAAAACTGCAGCTCCTCAAATGGGCACTTGAGGCTGGCTCCAAAAGCAAGTCAATGCTCACAGATCCCCATGCTAGAATGTCCAACTTTAGCACAGGCATAAAAAGCCTGGTATAAAAAAGGTTTTGGTGTTTATACTGTAGCTCATTACCCTATTTATGACAATAAATAGGAATCTGTATGACTTGCCTGTTTGTATTAAGGTTTGAAATTATGCAGATGGGCGTCCCTTCATGTTTTTCACAGTTTAGTTGTACTAAAACACACTCTATGAAGTTGGCTGTTGATTCAGTTTCCAAAAATGCTTCAAGTGAATTCATTCAAAAGACTGCATAACTCAAACTCTAATTCTTAAACTGCAATCAAAACTGAAGTTTATATATTAATAATATCTGTGCTACCTACCTGAGCAAAGCAGGACATGGTAAATGGACTGGTACTTATATAGCGCGTTTCTACTCAGATACTGTGTACTCAAAGCGCTTTAACTACATGCCACATTCACCCAGTCACACATACATTCATACAGCACTTTTATCTACACTTAAGTGCTAAGTACTAACATTCACACACATTCACACTCCGATGAATGCATCGGGAGCAACATGGGGTTCAGTATCTTGCCCAAGGATACTTCGGCATGCAGACTAGGGGAGCCAGGAATCGAACCACTGACCTTCCGATTAGTAGACGACTCGCTCTACCTCCTGAGCCACAGCCGCCCCAATGACATATGGTCAGGAACAAAATGTCCTCTGCTGACACACATACACACAACCTTAACAGTCTGTATTGCTGTCACAGACTCAATTAATGCAGTATACTACAAAATTCTGGCTGGTTTTGAAATAAGGAGGATTCTCAAATCCATTCTTCACAAAATCATTATTTACATTATACTGTACTATTCATCATAAATAATGCAACTACTCCATTAACCACATGGGCCAGATACACAGAAGATGAAGTGTTTGTGTGTTTGGAGTGAAGGCTCATGCTGATGCTACTGGTTTGAGTAAAGTAATGTTGCCAGTGTCACCTGTAGTCCCCCATGATAAACAATGGACAATGTATGTATTTTGAGGTAAAATTAACATTTAGAAAGTTCATTGCTTCATAAATTTTTGCCTCTTATCTTATTATATTCTTTCATCGCCCCTTTCTCATTTCATCCTTAATTGTGGATACTCTACAACTTCAGACTCAAAAAAAATGTCTATTGATGTCCATTCAGTTCGGTGTTTCATTCATCCTGACATAAAGAGATGTAATGACAACCATTTTAATGTGGGGCACTAAAAACAAGGGGCTTGCCAACAGTAGTTCTGTACACTAGTGGATCAATGAGTTTGGGGGTTCACAAATCATCCAAACACAAATATCCATTCAACTTCTCTGTCACATTCAACCATACCGGGTCGCCAAGGGGGATGTGCATCTTTGCCTAATGTTTTCTCCCGATGGAGCAGAAACATAGTTTGTTTTAGTCCTGTCATGGCCTGTTGGGGTTTTGCTGGATGGTGAGATGCCCTAATACATATTGATAATAATACACTGATGGTAATGGTAATAAACCATCTTTGTCACAGCACTCAGGCATAGGAGAGTAGAATGGATTAGCCTGGGTTTTATTTTCACTTTCTTGGCCATATTTCACTGCTGCTCTGTGAAACACTAAGCCAAGCTCATTGCATATTCTGCAAAGCACATATGGTCTTGTATTAAAAATTTGGAGGTAAATCCGGAGTTATGAAGCGGCTGGAACAGCACTTGGAGGCCCAATGCAGCAAAACAACTTAATGTCAGTCACTAATCTAGTTGCAGGTGTTCAGAAGAGCAGAGCTCAATTAAACCAAATTGGCTTTCACACAGTTATTCAAATTAGTTTAGAATCAAACCCCCACAAACTATATATGCTTACCTGGGCAGAATTGTACTCTTCCCTTTAACTCTCTACCTCCTCCCGTAGCAAGACACTGTCAAGATGGGAGGAGCTGAAATAAAAATAAATTTACATTTAAATCAGCCTGGAAGGTGCACAAAAATGTGATCAGGGTCTGTGCTTTTCCCACTGCCTTAATCAAAGTTTTGATGTAATGACACACACCCCCATGTGGAGTAGCCTGCCTAGTATCTCAAGAGAGGACCAAGGTAATAACTTATTAATGTACTGCCCACGCTGCAATTAAGCATCAATTAAAACCACAGGTTGTGTGTCTGACACATTACTCAAAAGCTCAAAAGCTTTTAAACCTCTCCCAGACTTCTCACTCACTTCTGAATCTAAAAAAGTCATTTCATTTCCTGGTTATGGTGCAGAAAATTGAATGGTAGCCATGCTTAGGAGCCAAAAAAAACTATTAAATAGCACATAAATTGACACATTCAAGGTTAAAAAAAACAAGATTTTTGCAGGATACTACAGTTGCTTGGAACATTATAGGTTTATCTTTGCATGAAGTACATTTTGTAAAATAATAAGTAATGCTGGATGGCAACACAGGAACAATCTTTGCTGCTGTGTTGCCATCCAGCAACATATATTTTGGTATATATTTTATGTCTGCCTGGTTATCTGGACGGTGAGTGATACATAAAATTCTGATTAATTAGACCAATTGTTTTGAGGCTTTCAGTATTTTTTGTTAGTTGTCACTCTTCTTGAATGGAAGGATATAAAGTTGGGAGTAAAGTCTTCACTGTGAGTATGATCATATTTCTAGTAAGAAAATAATCTGTCTCCTTTGTGGATAACACTGCAAAATGCCGAATAAGCCTATGCATCTCAAAACCCAATATCTGCTTTGTAAATTTTAATTGCAAGATTTATAATTTTCTCTCAAACTTAATAGAAATTAAGCATGCTGTAGTTGGTTGGTTTAAATGAATCATAATCATAAAGAGCTGTGTTTAGATTTGCCGTAACTGATGAGGTGCTTGTGCTGAAATCTGAATTTAAATAACTTAGGCTACTGTTGGCAACTCTGTGTATGTTTCCACTATGAAAATTTACTTCCTGATAGCATTACATTTAAGAGCTTTAAGCCAAGGTTGACAAAGTATGAAGACAGGCTTGGCAATCTAGCGTTGAAACAGAAAACATTGCCTCATTTTTATTATTGCAGGCTTTCTACAAATGCATTCATTTATATTTTCTAACCTCTTCACCATATATCTTTGTTTTTGGTTTCTTATGTTTATTTTTTTCTATTCCTTTCTGTCTGCCTAAATATCTTTCTCCCAATCATATTCACTGGTCCAGTGGAGTGGAGGATCACTCAAAATAGTCAGCTCCCTTCTTATTAAATCAAGCCTATTCTCCCACCAAATCCCCTCTCTCTCTGTCTCTCTCACTTGTGCTCACTGTCTTCTTCCCTATATCAGCAGAGTCTCTGGTGGACTGGAAGCAGATCAGTCAGTCAATCCAGTACATCCCCTTCCCATCCAATCTCACTATATTCCTTTTGATTTTTATCTTCATCTCTGCTTCTAATGTCTATGTGAATGTGTACGTAACTTAGTTTCTCTCTTTGTGTGGCTTACTCTGTCTCTCTGGTCAGTAGATGGGGATCAGTCAAATCCAGTGGGAAGTGAACAGCTTGTTAGCAGAGCCCAAAGACTAAGTCAGTCTGCCACTGTCAACTAGAGGGAAAAGGCCTAGTGATCTGCTTGGTCAAACACTCATACCTCAGGTTGCAGACAAATGTTGAGGAAATTAGAGCCAGTGGAATTTTTGAGGCAAGAAAGTTAAGGTGACATTTAATGAAGTTGTGCTTGCTGTCCTTTATTTTGTAACAACTTGTGTTGAACAAACTTTAAAGGAATGAAGGCTAGGTGGACTCTTTGTGGATTATGACCTTCTGCACAAGTCGGAAATAACTTAAATGGAATGTTATTGAATAGATATCAAAGTTCAGCACTTTTTAAAAATCATAAGGTGTTATGGAAAAGTGCAAATATTTAAAGAAAATATCTGGGTAATTCCCTGTATTTGTAAGATACGTGTAATAATTTGCATGAAGAAATATGTTGCAGTTACGCAGTGCATTAACAAAATTAAAAGACAACTTCTTTGGAGGACAACCATGTAAACAACCTCTCATTTATTATTTAACACAGAGACACGGTTCATAGCAAATAAAAAGGCTTGGAGGTAATGCATGACACCAAAGGCCAAAGTTTTAGTAACTTTGCTTTAGATCTTTAGCCAAAGGACTAAGGCTGTTGTGTACTCTATCTATGACATTTCATCACATGCAATTTCTGTCTAGTAGGAACTTTGGACCACAACCTGCTTTACTGATGAAATGCCTGCAAGGGAACATTAATGAGCAATTTTCTGATAATACAAACCCATTACCCTTAGCCAGCATAATACCAACAGTTCATTCTGTGAACATAAACCTTGTTGCTTTTTCTCAGAATAATACAGAGTATTTTTTTTCTCTCTCTCTGTTTGAATTTTAAATGCAAGGAGGTAAAAATTATACTCTCAAGACAGCCAAAAAGTACAATTATTTTTTTTTCCATTTAGATTTCATTGATTTAAGACAAAGGTTGCATATGGAACACAAACAGAATTTTTATTTACTAATTTTCTTTAACACTTGTCCAGTTCAGGGTCATGGGGGTCGGGGGCTGGAGCATAGAATAAGATTATACAATAAACAGGCAGATGTAATATTACTTTAGCAATACTTTTCCTTATTTCTCACATAGATTCTTAATTTCAAACTGATATTGCAAAGACTGCAGATTCTCTTTATCTGTGACCTTGGGGATTGTTTGAAAACCAATGTTTAAACAGCCTTTCTGTAATTCTGGTGGTCGTCATACAATATACAGTTTTCAGTTAAGCTCTTGTTAAAATTCAAGATGTCAACAACTAACCTTTAAAAAGATACTGTGGTCACACCCGTGTAATAAAAGATCTACACTTCTTCTGTGTGTAGTTTGTTCTTAAGTGGGTTTCTTTCAGGAGCTCTGATTTCTTCCAGCATCAAAAAGGATGCTAGGTCACTGCCACCATTTAAGTTTTACCATTCTACTTCAAGTGCTCAAATTCAAGTCTTTACATGAACTGACACATTATCATGCATCCATGAAGGATATCTTAAGTACTGAAACCTTTTGAACCACATACACACAAGTATTCATGACACCTTTGTTGTTTTACCAAGTCTTTAAACTCTGAAGTTTTTTTCTCTTCACAGTGATCAAACCACAAATTACATCTTGGAAGGAGTTGTAGGGAACTTGGTAGTGTCTATTGCATGGGCACGCTACCTGGAACTCTGACAATAACATATTTTAAGGCCACCTAAAATGATAGATGAGGCAGTCCAGCCGGTAGGATATTACCATTTTTCTCCAGTGCCACCTTTTCGTCCAGCTCTCTCTCAACCTGATGCTTGAATCCTATAAACACGGAGAGAGTGGCAAGCTTTTAAAGTTCGCTCAGTTTTAACACTTGTCTTGAGAGCAGATTTCTGTTGGGGTTTTTTTCCCTACAGACAGCACAGTTTGCATTGGAGCTGGTTTTGTGACAAGGACGCATTCATCATGTAATAAAGTGATGCAAGCTGTTACAAAACGTCAAATGGAAACTCAGCAACTGTGAGTCCTCTATAATAGTGAAGAGGAATTGCAACTATTTCAGGGTTGTTTTTATTGCCTTTACTGCCAATGATGTCCTGTTATAGACACAAATGTTTAACTCTTGCTTGTATCAGTTCAGAGTTTGTGTTAAAGAGTAAGAGACAGCAAATTAGTAATATTTATTATAATGATGAGGAGGAAATCTTTTTCTTTTCTTTCATGCATCAGTTAGGTAATAGTTAGGTAATATTTCTGCATGATGGCAACTCTAAAAGTGACTAAGAACACGTTTTCTTATAATTTTATGAGGATGTGTCTTCTTTATACACATCCAATAGTAGCATAGCAAGTATACATGTTAATGACATCTGCTGAGCTTATTGCTCTCAGCCTATGGAGGTCAATATAAAAAATAAAAACAAGAAGAACATGCTTGTAGTTCCAGATATTTTAATTTCATATGAACAAGCAAGCAAGCATAACAATTATGAAGTAATTACTTAGTTTGTTATTTTACAGTGTTTTACTGCCACCTATTGTTAAGGTACAGTACAACTGTTACTTAATGGAGTCCTGAACATACCAAAGGGTTACAGTCATCAAGTCTGGCATTAAAAGCTACCATCTATCACTTATTGTCTAACCTATTATAGATCCTTGGTACATGGTTTCTATTACAAAGCATTTAAAAATAAACCACTACCCACTATGGTTAGAACAGCAATACTGTGTGACATCAATTCATAATAGAAGGTGGCAAAATAGATATTTGTTGATATACAAGCATAACGGATGATTGCCAGTGCTGTTAAAATCTGCATTTTCAAGAAAATGTTTCAAAAGTACATTTCATGTGGGAAGAATATGGTTTTATGAAAAGCCCTTTGCCTTATCCATCTCTTAGATGCCTAGAATGATATTCCTTGATGATCTTCCTTTAATTTATTTACATTGAGCACAATGACTTTTGTTGAGGGCCTTCCTTAAAGTAAAACCATAAACTGTTGTCACTCATAGGTGTTCCAACCAAGAGTCAATGCTGGAAAAAAAGATAACAGGCTTTTCTAAAATGGCTTTTAGAAGTCAAGTTGATCAAAGTTCAGAAGGTTATTGGCTTCAGACCAAGCAGGGTTCAGTGCCCCATCCATCTCTGAGGCAACTTGGTTGCCACTTGCAAGTGTATGGTTTTCTCCACCAATAGTAGCGTCACAATCAGGACAACATCGGCTCTCCATAGCCCCTCCACACTCTGTGATACAATAGACATGGCCATTTGGACATTTGTGCCAGTGTCCAGGTCGTATTTTCATGGCTGAGACAATCAACTTTCTTTCCTCGTCAGTGATCCCCAAGCCATTGACTGGAAGCTTCTTGTCTAGCTCCTTCATGGTTTCTTTTACTCCCTGTTGATCTTGCTCAGTGAATTGGCCAGGCATTTCCAAAACAGCTCTTATTTTTTGCACCTCTGACTGAATTCTGTCTGTTTGTCTCCTCTCATTTGCTTTATGGCAACGAACATTGAGTTCAGCCAGGAGTTTTAGTCTCTGTAGCTCTCTCTCCAAATCAAAGACCTGTTGGTCTGTGAATTTTTGGTGCTGATTACTGAGCCAACACACAAACTCTGCAATGTTCTTCCTGAACCTGTAGCCATCCACGTATAACATGTTTTGCTTCTCAATCTTCAGTAGCTTCTCAACTCTTATTAGGAAATCCATCTTGTTTTCCACTACCCATAGATCATTTGCTGTGAGGTAGGATTTTTCCAGTCTGTCTTTGATATGCATATATTCCATTTGGTGATCCATTTCATAGGTCAGAAGGTTTTCCTTCCATTTAGTTAGAAGTGCCTTCCTCTGCTTTTCAATATCTGGCTGATGCCCATTTATCTTCCCCTTCACCATCTCTATCTCTGCCAGACTGTGGTTGATGTGAGATCCATAGCGCAGATTCTTTCGGATCGGAGTACGACACTTGGGGCATTCCTTTAGTTTTATGGCCACCTGCTCTCCTTCATTTGCCTGGGTTTTGTCATTCAAACCCATGTACGTGTCCATAGCTGTGTATTCAATAAAGTGTCCACAGTCCTCCAGCTGAATGAAGTAAGCGTCAGGCTCATCTTCAGTGCCAAAGAAAATCTCTGTGACTTCATCATGGTTACAGATGCGGCATTTGCTTGGACATTTGTCTCCACACAGACCAATGCACGGGTGGCCGCAATCCAGGGTCTTGTCACAGGGTTGGGTGCATGGCGGACGATCACATGGCTCATGGCAAAGCTTATTACAGCGATGGTGAGCGCACTGCCAGGCACATGGCTCAATACAAGGAGCACAGGGCTGCCCACATGGCTTCATGCACTTACTGTGGACACAGCAGTTCTCACAAGGCCTCTGACAAGGGGGGCAATCACGAGTGCAAGGTTCCCCGCACTTGTGAGAGCAGATGAGGAGACGTTCACATCTGTGAAAACAGGGAAAGTGGAAGCGTCCCTGATAACACTTGCCACAGGTACCACGGCAGCCGTGTCCACATTTTAGCTGGTGCTCACATCGGGTCCTACATTCAGCCTTATCTACACATGTTTTATAAAAGCACGGATCTTGCTGGCTGTGTCCACACTTAAGTTTTAAGGTGACTTTCACCATGCATTTACTAATGCAGGGTAGCCCACAAGCTAAATCGCATGGATGTCCACAGCTGAGCAGCTTCTGGCAGGGCTCCTGGCATGTAAATGTCCCTGGGTCCTGGTGGCAAGGAATCATTTGTGTGTGTTGACACGTGGGTATGATCTTCTCAACCTTCACTGGACATTTCTTTGGGCATGTTTTATGGCAAACAAGTGTGCATCTGTGTCCCTGATCACATAAAATCTTCTCACACTTCTTAACACACTTATACTCCTTGTGCTCTGGGTCATATGGGTGACAGACTCTTGTGCAAACATGGCCACAGTCCAGACGGAACTGGCAAGGCTGGGTGCAGCCTCCCTCAGGTGCTTGTTTGAAATCTTCAGCACACGATGCTTTTACCTCTCGATTTGGATGATTTTGACAGCACAGAGTCAGAGCTTTCCCAACCTGGTCCTTCTCCTTCAAAGTGTGGAAGATGTTGCTCCACAGTTTGACTTGGCTCAGCATCACACGGTTGCCAATACAGTAGAGGCCTTTCTTGGCACGTGACAACGCTACACAGACACGATTGGGAATTTTCAAAAAGCCAACTTTACCCTGCAGGTTGCTACGGACCAGTGATAACAACACAATGTCATTCTCTTCTCCTTGGTACTTGTCTACCACATGCACTTTAACACCTGAGAACTCCTTGGCTGGCATATATTTGCGCAGACAGTGGAGTTGGCCGGTATAGGTTGTGAGGATGGTAATTTGTTCTGGTTTGTAGTCCTGCAAGAGAAGGTAGCGGCAAAGCTGTACAACAAACTCTGCCTCATGACGGTTCTGATGGCTTCTTCCGTCTCTAATTTCTTCTTCACTGTGGTTGTGCTCCACAAAGAATAAATTGGTCTTAAGGCCCTATAAGACAACATTTAGAAAAACACATTCCACATTATTCTTTTATATTTGTCATATTATTTTGTATTCAGCATTCTTGATCTTGTATGCACAGCCTAACTTAGACTTAAGATCCATTTAAAAGTCTAGACTAGCAGATGGGTTTGTTTTTTTTTTTTTTAATTTATCCTTGCAGGCAGGAAGCACTTCAGGAGAGCAAATAAAACACATACCTTGATGTTTTCGTAGTCCAACACAGAGGGATGGTTTTCTAACTCTGTGTAGATGTGTGGGGTCAGAAGACGGGCAATTTCTGGCCTCATACGATGCTTAAGAACAAACGCAGATAAACATGGAAATCATACAGAGATAGTGAGACATATATCTAACTGCAAACATGCACACAAACGTACCAATTGAAGTCTAACACTTTCAGTTTTGTCTTTAACTACATCATCTAATGATGTAGTTAAAGACCATTAATGACTTCTCCTGAAATAAGATCAGATTAATATATGCAGAAAAACAAACCTGGTAGTTCAGTCTGACAAAAGGCAGTCCCATGTTCACTAGTCTCTCAAACATGGACATCTCCAGGTTGAAGTTCTTAGCAAGTTCATATACTGTGGCACTGGGACGCAGCTAATGGGAAAAAAAAAAAACACTTCTTCATCACATGCTTTAAATGCTTTTAATGCAAGTTGTCCTAAACCTTTTTTTTTATTTATAAGAAATCAGGTAATACCTTTGTTTATCTGAAACTTGTAATTGTCGTCTCCTTATTTCAAGGCAATGCCTTCTGTTATTCCAATAGTGGTTCATTTAAAATGGAAGACTTACTTTTGTAGACTGGCATGTTTAAATGCAATACATAGTCCAGCATCATGCAGTCTAACTGAAAAACAGAGGGATGACTTTCCTGGCTACAGGATTGGGAGCATCAGATCATTTGCACTTATTTACTAGTGAACAGCTATTAAACAGTTCCTAGCCATATGTGAGTACCGCAAAAATATAGAGGAAATGAAGAAGGGATAAAAAATATTCCGGTATGGGTTTGTTTGTATTTAGATGGGAGTATAGAATGTATGCAAATGCACTCTAATTTTCTTTTGCTGTCTTTTTAGCTTTTCTTTCTGTTTTGCCTGTATGTATATATGTGTGTGTGTGTGTGTGTGTGTGTGTGTGTGTGTACACACGCGCATGTGTGTAAACCTAATTTAACTAGAGGACAGAGCGTGATTGTGCATGTATGTGGGAGGGGTGTGGGGGAGGCAAGACAAATTCTAGTATAAATGTGAAGCATTGTGCTCTGCTCGATTCAACACCAAACCTGCGATTAATGACTAGCACAACAATGCCAGGCCTTATTTTACTTGGACAGTGTGATCCATCTACCTTCTCTAAATACACAGATTCAAGTTTATGTTCCACAAAAATAATGCTCTGAATACTTGCCTGTAGAGTAAAAATAACTACTATTGACTAACACATATTTGTGCCATCAGGATACCTTATCTGGTTTGTTCATTTGTTCTCTTTTACCACTTATTTCAACTGATAAATTATGATTTGAATTACCATAAATATGAATTTACCCATTTAGAAGTAAGTCATACACTGTGAACATGTGTGACTCACATAAATTTTTTTTTCATCTTGTATAAAACGGCAAATTACTTCCATGTTAATCTGATATACATGATGTGTAAAAATTGCCAATGATTTCCAACCCTGGGTTACAATAAAATCAGTCTTTAAGTCAAACTCATTTAAATTCTATTGCTAAACTTTTACTATAACTTCAAGGAACTCAGGTTTGTTAGTATAGTCAAATGCATACCCTATGTATGCATAATTTCATAAATAAACATGAATAAACAGCGTACAATAAGCAAATATTAGTTTTCGAGCAGATAGTTGTTGCAAGGCAAGGATAGACCAGAGCTGAATATTGAGATGTGTGATAGAATTTTGTGTAGCTGTGATCACATGCTGCAGATTGGTAGACAGGCTGCCTAGCCATATGTCCTTGGCAGGCCCTGACAAGTTGTTGTATAATAGTCTCCTGATGTCCAGGATATCACTGCATACTCTTCTCTATCTCTTGTAATAGCTAGTATGTTTTTTTTCTTCTTTTTTTGTTGCTTCTTTTAAGGCAACACACATAAAGCACACAAAACCCCTCATAACATGTTGTCTTTAAATTTTCAGCCAGACATGTTTATGATACAGTGTTAGTTGGAGGACTGTGCCTTGTTAAAAATATATATAGCACCACAAGCAGAATTTAATAGCCTTGCAAGTCCCCTAAGAGTTCAGGAAACAATGCCCTGTCTGTCTGTGTGAGGTCTTACCTGTTGGTGGTCTCCAATCAGGATGAGGTGTTGGCATGCTTGGCTCAGTGTGGTGATGGTGTGGGCCTCGAGAACCTCTGCAGCCTCTTCTACAATAACCAGACGTGGACGCACTTCCTGCAGGGCTTTACGGAACTTGGCTGCTCCTGTTGTTGTCATACCAATAACCTGATGGATAAGATATTTGTTTACTTAAAGACAAGTCTAGCTTATCATATTTGCTATTCATTTTTGCTGATAGTTAGATGAGAAGATAGATACCAATCCCATATAAGTGAGAAGCTACAGCCTGTTAGTTTAGCACAAAGGTTGGAAACAGTGGGAAGCAGCTAGTCTGTCTCTGTAGTTCTTTAATACAGGGACTTTTTATTGCCGTGTAGCCTCAATTTGTTTATAGGGCCACAGGTGCTACTGTGAAAAGTTTTTACTTTATAACTAACCAACAGAGCTTGTGAAATTTTTTGGAATGGTGCATTACTGTTACTTCTTGGATTACCACAAACAAAATTAATTTCTCCTCCACTGTATTTAGGTGGAGGCAGGAACAAGAGCTTCTAACTTGTATAATATACTATTATTTCTCTTGCAGAAACCACAAAGATGCTTAAATCCTGGGCAAATAAAACCAGAACTAACCTATCTGTTAATGTTAGTTGATATCTTTGATATCCAAAAGGTACAGCAATGCATTATATCACATACAAAAATAATTTATAATGAATATGGTAAATTTTTATTTAATTTAAGGTAGGACCATTTAAAAAAAAAAGAAAATAATACTATTCCAGTTAGTGTGTACCGTGGCTTCCTTGAGGAGACAGAGGCTTTCATGCCTTTTTACATCAGCCAATCTGTCCACTGCATTCTGATAGGCTTGTTCAGACTCTAGGGCTCTTTCGCGAAGCTCCATCCTGTAGCGTGCCACCCACAACCTGCAAACACAAAGTCAATATAAAATAGTAAAACACTGAAACGACTGAAAGAGCCATGTGGAAGTCCTAAGATTATCATTAATTTCATTTGAAATAACATAAAGCAAAGGTCAAAAATGCACACAGTATAATGGCCTGGTACTTCTTTATTATCAGTACAGCATTATCTTCAAATGCAACTGCCCTATTTGTTAGTTTATATGATAAATACAACTGTGTAAACATGTTCTTTTTGCCCCATTTTCACAGTAATAGAAGGTTGGATTTACATCTTGGCTTTCTGCTCTGATAAAATCCTAAGGGATACATTTTCCTAGTGATTACTTGACTTAATTATACACACTGGGAATATGCTAAGGTACCTTAAGGGGTGGGAGGAGTGAAGAAGAAAAAGGGAAATTAAGAAGGAAAGAAAGAGAACAGAACTTTAAGAAATCTTATCGAGGAAGCAATGGAAGGAAAGAGTTGAAAAAAGGGTACACAGTAAAAAAAGAAAAAAAGAAAAGAGAAGTTAAACACAGATGCAGACATACCGATAGAGTCTCCATCTGTCTTGCAAATTAAGAGTCCAAACATCGAACACGTTATCTTCCTCTTCTTCAGTCATAGCTGAGCTCTTCCCAAGTTCTTTTCTGATTTTGTTCTTCATCTTTTTCTTCTGGTTCCGTTGCATCTGTATAGATCAGGATATGAGAAACTTTGACCTTCTGACCCTGAGTTCATAAAGTTACCCATTTGTTGTAGATATTCTGAATTACATTTTATTTTGTTTACTCAACAAGACTTTCTGTGTTTTTGAAGGTCATTGAAGCTAGAATTCTATTGTTCACCTCACAGGAATAGTGTAATTAAGTGAAAAAGAAAAATCAAGTTGCCATAACTATTGTCTAAATGTGTAAATCTCAGTAAAGTCAACAACAGTCAAAAGTTGTGAAAATTAGAAAAGGTATTGAATTATTTTGCCTTGATATTTTGTTTTTTCTCAACTTTTTCTTTTTTACATTGTAGATATTGTGTTTGTTCCTGTTGTTTTAAAACTGAAATAGGTTGGTACAGTGCACATCAGATGAGAATTAACAGGGTAACCTCTAGCTTGGTTGAAGTAGGATGAGGTTTTGTGTTTATCTTATTGTATGAAAATCTGTGAAAGAAAACTTGAAGTTGAGCCACCTTTTAAAGCCTGCTGTTACTTGCTACTTGTTTAAGTTTTATGATTATCCCTTTAAAAAAAATAATTTACCTTTGCAGCCTTTCCTTTGCAGCTGCTATACTGTTCTGTTAAAGGTACTGTAGGGATTATGTGGCCACCTGCAATGCTGTGGAGTAATAATAATTTTATGAATGGGATCCTGCACATTTATGCATATGTACGAAGCAGTTGACCTGAGACCAAGAGGCAACTTCCAGAGCTGAATCATGAAGTCAACACCGAAGTGCCAGAAACTGCAGTTCTTCTAGTGGCCACTTGAGGCTGGCTACAAAAGCGAGTTAGTCCCCATAGACTCCCATTTTAAAATGCTCAACTTTGGAGCATTAAAAAGCACTTTTACAGGCTGGTACTAAAAAAATGCTTTGGACTTTATGAATACTTTCCATCTTCACAGGAACTCTAAGGATGGTAATTTATTTTATAACTCATCCACCTAAGTACTGGAGTTAGGGCAGTGGTCACTTTGACTGACAGGTGTTCCAACACATGCAGCTGGAGGCAGTCACTACCTGTTAGGCCTCACCTCCGCTGACTGTGGTCACTGAACTGGACCTTGTTATGTTGGTGCCTTTTGGAGCATTTTGATGTAATTATCTGAGTAATGTTATGGTTTGTTGTAGGGTACAGAATACAAGAAGTTTGTATTTCAGTTTTGGTAGTGAAATTCTAGCGTTTTATTAGTCTGTTACTTAGCACTAATTAGCTGAGATGTGTGTCTGTGCACTGCACTTGTACTTAGCCCGGCTCCCTTTTATCCAATATGGTAACTTCTGGCTCCCAAAAAACACAACACGGCCAAAAAACTAACATTTTTTGTAAATGCTGAGTCCAAAAACCTGGGTGACGTCACTTTGGCTATGTCTATCTTTTATAATGCCTGAGAAACATTCCTGCCAAGGCTTTTTGATGTTACACTTAGACAGCTGATGACAGTTACATTCCAAGACGTACATAAAGTAATTCATCAGCAAAGGGAAGATGAAGACTGCCATCAAGCAAACATGAATGTAAATAATGTACTGTATGTTGTAAACCTAAACCTGTAAAATATGTTTCCATTGCTCAGATCTTATCCCTACATCTACTCCACTAAAATCAATCTGCTATGGTTCTATATTAAAGCATGAAAAGTCTTAAACTTACCTCCCATCCTTCCTCACTCTGCTCAGCCTGTATTTCTACTTTATCCAGGTTCATAGCGAGCATCATTTCTTCCACTATTCTGACAGCCTCCCCCGGTTTTTCCTTCTTTCTGCCATCTCTATCGTGTCTGGGACCAAAGTTGTCTTCAATAATCCGCTCTGCCTGGATCAGATCTGCCTCCTCTGCGATTTCAATAAGGTCCTCTTCTTCGTCCACCTCCATTGCTTCTTCTTCTGCTATATGTTACCATTCAAAGTAACAGAATGGGTTAGAATGACAATTCTTTCAGACATTAAAACATTTATTTATTTATTTTATTGACAAATTATAAAGTTTCATAAATCACAGAAATCACAGTCAAACAAAATTTATCCTTCCTTTTACAGAAGGATAAAAGGCATGAGGACTGAGTGGTGGGGGAGGTAGACAATACATATGTGCATGATAAAAGTTTTATAGTTACTTACAGAAACTGCTGATTGGAAATAATTGTTTAATTATTTTGGTAACAGTTTTAAGTTTAGATTTCAATGCTCATGTTGGGGTTTTGGAACCTTTAAGTGTTTACATTAGTAGGAAGTCAGTTATTAAATATACACTCAGTTGAGCGCCACTTAGAGTAAAAGCCTTACCTTCATTTCTGTTTCCATTCTCTGTCTCCCTCTGCAGGAAGACAGTGGAACCCAAACCCAACCACTCCATCATTAAGCTGGGCTTCTTCTCATTCCAGATCTCAAATCCGTCATTTGTCTACAAATCATTTCAAACTGATGAGTTTGGACTCATTCTGTCAAGCTCAGTTCACATACATAAAATGTGTATTTCTTATTCAGAGTGACTCACAGGGGGTAGATGCAGGCTGTCCCAGTGTCTGTACGAAATGAACCTCTGTAAGAAGCTTTCCTTCATCACACCTTTCAGAGAACATTCCAGCTTCATACTCTGTTCCTGGATCTCCCTCTCCTCTTGACACAGCTGTTTGTAAACCTGTTAAACAGGTGGACAATACACACAAAGTAAATGTGAACCAAAGACAAAAAACAAAATAAGCAAAACACAATAAGATAAACATAAGACTTTTAGCAGGAAGTAACAGACAATTATTTGAACCTGTTATATCTTATTACATATTCTTAACAAGAGGGGAAAGTGTGTTGAGCATCTTAAAACAATATTTACACAGCAGGTGACGTTGCATGAGCTCACCTGATTATATGCAGTACGCAGATGACCTGGCAGTGTACGTCTGAAGTTAGATGAGTGGGTCAGCTCCCTTAGATTGAAACGCTTCAGGATCTCACTGTTGCTGCGACCTCCAACTCTCACTATGCCTTCTTTTAAAAATTTATGAATACCTGAGATGCGGAGTTAAAACAAATGCATGTCACATCCCAGAACAGTGAAAGCTTTTTTGCATTACATTGTCCATTCCAGGGCACAAACCAGGAGGATAAATAATTTAATATGTCTTGAAGTAGTGGTCTTTGGCCTTTTAGTGAATGATTCTTTGTATTTGGAATTGAAACACCCTTTTCCTTGACAAGTGAGCAAACCAAACATGTCAAGTAGTTTGGATGCTATTATGAACTGGTATCAGCACTTACCTTCAAGGAATTGATCCAGGGCATGGTTGGTGTAACACACAACCAGCATCGGGGCCATGCCATGTTCATCTCTCCAGAGTTGCCGGTTGGTCAGCAGTGCCTGAGCAATTTTTAGGCCAACGTAGGTTTTTCCTAAGGACAACAAAAATGTTGATTTTGATGGATGAAAACTTTGCAGTTCTTAAGATTCTGTCATTCCACAAAAAAAACCCCGAAAAACTCAAAAATTAAGTCACTGAAGTCATCCCTCTGACAGTGGTTTTTCAATTTCTTACCAGTGCCGGGAGGTCCCTGTATGATGGCCAGCTCTTTTGTGATGGCCAGCTGGAAGGCTCTCATCTGAGACTCATCCAACCCCAGCTCTTCCATCCTTGGCCAGGCATCTGCCTTCAGGCTGTGAAAAGGCTGTATGCTGGCCTTGTAGTCAGGGTCAGCAATGGATGACAGGTCATAATTATCTTTTCTTCGCAGATAAGCGGGTGGTTGCACATCTGTACTGCACTCCACAATGTACCTGGAAGAATTATAGACCCTTATGAATATGTTTTTTCAAAGAAAGCATCTTTTAATAAATTGAAGTTCTAACTTTTGCTAAACTATAGCCACTGTGTTTGCTAAAATCACATTACATTAGCCATCTTAAGTTATCAGTCAAACCAGAGCAAGAGTGGCAAAACCCTTGAAACACCTGTCATCTCAAAGCTCCGAAGGAAATGGGTTAATGCTGTTTCAGTTATAGAGGCCGAAGGCAATATAATAAATATAAAACAATATTTTTTTCAGTATAATAGTCTCCCCTTTTTTGCACTAGGTGCTGATAATATATTAAGTTTTGAAATCATCCATGCATGAAAGCTTTTTGGGAACAATGAGGTGATATAATTAACTCATGCCAATTACAGTGTGATTGCTGAACTTCCTTTTTCCCTTTTACCCTGCCAGCCACTAAAAACCCTTCCCTCCCCCGCAGCCCCAAACGTGCTTTGGGATTTTATAAAAACTATGACCTTGACAGTAAAATCTGAAAGTCCTCCACAACACAAAGACACACATTCCTACCTCTGAAAGGGCAGATCGTCTTCCTCCTGCTCCTGTAGGCCCTCTAGAACATACCGATAGGCCTCAAAGTAGGCAGTGGTCTCAACCATCAAAAACATCTGATCTTTCTGTGATAAAAAAAAAAAAAAATACATTCAGTTATTTGTATTTCTATTTCATATAAACACAGATATTTACTAAACTTGCATCCTCAGAACCTTAACACATTCTGCTCTTATCTACAAATGTTGCAAACAGTGTACTGCCCCACCTGAATTCTTGCCAACTTGAACCTGCTTTCCTCTATAAAGGTAATCTGGACCTGTCCGTTCTGCAGATCTCCAGGGTCTCGGTCTGACACTGTGGCAAACAGGAAGCTCTCAAAATTATCACATGACAGGCATACCAGGGAACCATAAAGTAGCCTCTTGGAGTTCTGCCAGCGAACAAACTGTGGGAAACATGGACGAAGTGTTATTAATATACATATGTCATTACATTTGCCATTTAAATAGTGAATGATCACTGTATGTCTTAGCAGAATATCCTTGACTGTATCATTCAAATGTTAACCAGAGGCTTACCTTAAGTGGCTGAATGTCAAACTGGACTATGTAGGCAATGCCAGTTTGTGTGCACTTGGGCACCACTAGTCGTGTGTCAAAATATACTCTGATATCATCAAAGCGCTTTGTCTTCAGTGGGTTATCAGTCCTTCCCACATCCATTTGGTTCTGGAGCAACTGCTGAATCCCCTCACGCAGTGGTCGCACAAAGTCCTCTCTGAGCAGCCGGAAGTGTGTATCAAGGTAGAGGTGGGTGTTTGTGTAACGCTGAAAGGTAAGGTTGGGTCTAAGGAATGGCTTGTGCTCCTGCTCGAACTCCTCTGGAGTTGGGTAGATCGGTATGGCCCTGAAATCCTGCTGATCTTCTTCACCTAGGTTAGAAATAGTGGAAGTTTTAATAACTATCCCATCTATACCAAAATATGAAACCTTTCTGATGAACTGTGTAGTGTTTGCTTCAGGACAGTGTATCCAAATATGTAAAAACAAACTGATTTCAGTAAAAATATCACTAAGAGTCAATTACCTGGGTTAGCACCACCAGAGGGTAGGAGTGCATATGTGTCCTTGTCTGAGTGCAGAGTACCCTCCCTGGCTCTTTCCTGGAGGTGTCTGATCAGGCCCTGAATATTCTCAACACTTTCCTCCATTTGAGGCTGAATGTCCACACCTGATGCTCTCAGGTTGTTAATGGAGGCTTGGAGCAGTGTCATTAACAAACCTACTGCCCGGACAGAGCTAGCAGGGAAGACGTTAAGCACCTAATAAGTATAAGGAGGACAGTAGAATTTAGTTACTTAAGAAGTGTTAATAGAAAACACAGGAAATGGAAACACTAAAACAAGGTTTGTTCACGTCTGTGGAATGCGATTTTCTGAATAAGTGAAAAGATGTAATGTTCTACAGTGGCCTAATTTTTTGGTTTGTGTTTTTTTTTTTTTTTTTTTTGTTATTTTTTAATCTTTTTTTTTTTTTTTTTTTTTTTTTTTTTTTTTAACATCACAAAAATCTGGCATTTAACAGGGCTGTGTACACTTTTTATATCCACTATATT
>VUQI01007860.1:2291-15228 GCA_015106735.1 Paratilapia polleni | reverse complement strand
TTTTAACTTAGGAAGTGTTCAGAAATCAATATTTGGTGGAATAACCCTGATTTGCAATCACAGCTTTCATGCGTCTTGGCATGCTCTCCACCAGTCTTTCACATTGCTGTTGGGTGACTTTATGCCATTCCTGGTGCAAGAATTCAAGCAGCTCAGCTTTGTTTGATGGCTTGTGACCATCCATCTTCCTCTTGATCACATTCCAGAGGTTTTCAATGGGGTTCAGGTCTGGAGATTGGGCTGGCCACGACAAGGTCTTAATCTGGTGGTCCTTCATCCACACCTTGATCGACCTAGCTGTTTGGCACGGAGCATTGTCCTGCTGGAAAAACCAATCCTCAGAGTTGGGGAACATTGTCAGAGCAGAAGGCAGCAAGTTTTCTTCCAGGATAACCTTGGAGTGGTCCAAGGTTAATTTTGGAGTGGCCTCTGAATTTTTTCCAGAGCTGTATATTTTTGCTCCATCTACTGTGATCTGGATTGGCTCAGTAGACATTTCCTTAGGTGAGTCTAACCCAAGCAAAAAATCCATCCAGGACTCTCCAGAGCTAATTCACTTCCAGACAGAAGTTGGATCGGCCTTCAACTATTCAGTGCTGCAACAAAATATTGCACAAATTTTAAATCCAAAATACATTCAATGCTATATGAACAGCTTCTGCACACCTTCTTCAGGGCTTCTATGTAACGGGCGGAAGCAATTCTGTTTTCTCTGATATATATCTGATATATATCTTCTTGCAAAATCTGACCTAAGATTTTGGCTGGCTATGCGGCTATTTTGCATTGCAATCATGTTAAATGCAAAGTACAAACTCAATGCATAATATGTTGTTGCAGCAAATTAATGGCCCTGATTACTGTGATGTCTCAAGAGGTTTGCATCAACAGTCTATGAGTGAGTAAAAAAAAAAAGCATGAAAAGAAGAAATTAATAATTTAGATGAACTGCAAGTACGTAAGTGGGTGGATAGCATATGAATAAAAATTCATATGCTATAGGTTATTTTCTGGCCTCATGAGCATCATATGTGGAAATGATATGCTGTAAGGGGCTCATTAGATCTGACCCCAAACAGATCTAGTTAGCTCACTTGTTTCACCTCCTTATTAAAAGTAAATCAATAGGTTAGAGTTAAAGGTTGCTGTAAATCACCGTTCTAACACTGAAGCAGAAATCAAATGCCTGTTACACTCAAACTATGTATGTTAAGTGCTTTGGATGTCTGAAAGAACAGGGCATTAGCTAAATGTCAGCAAATGTTAGCTGATGTCCTATGCTTTTAGACACCCAAAGCATACATACTGTTAATTTAAATGTAATATGCATTCTGCTTCATCCTTCTTTCTCTACAGCATACTCAAACAGGCCCTTTTAACTGATGGGTAATCAGACTTTGACAAGACAAGTACATGTAAAAATAAGACCATATCGTCGGGAGCTATAGTACAAGAGATATTCATTGAATATGAACATCAACATGGATCATTAAATCTCTGTATTCCACACACCTTCACACTTTTAATAACGTCTCTAGAGGATTTTGTGTATAGAATAGCCAAGTTTCTTGCTCAAGTTGGAACTTGCATCAATCAAAAACTGAATGAAATTATTCCTATCACATTTTGGGTCATGTCAGAAGTTATTATGAAAGGCATGTTCATGTTTTAAATAACTGGGGGATGCTGCTACAGAAGGGTATATGTCCTTGGGTGAATGAGGACAGGTTCAAGAGGAAATGAATTCTAACTGACATAAAACAGTCTACAATAAAAGCAGCACAGTACAATGGTATGATGGTATTCTTCATCCTCAGGAGAGTCAGCGTGAAGGGAAAAAGGACAGGAATAAAGATGTTGGAGCAGTTTCATACTCCTAGCAAATGTGTCAGTATATATATTTTTTTGAATATGTCAAGATATTCCTCTGCAACATGCCATGTGCAAGGCTGTGTGCATGATAAAACAGCCAAGTGTTGACTCAACGGTATATCGTTTCATATTGAAATATTTTTAAATGTACTATAAAAAATCTCTTTCAGGGAAGATATATAAATGCATAACAGCACTGCAGAAGAAACGTTTTTAAAGGCTTTGAAGAAACTGTTGTGAAGAAATGGGTTTTCTACACATTTGTTTTTTATTTTCCAACAGATTGTTTCTCAAAACTAGGCTATAACCTGACATTTTAACATAAAACTCCTCCCCTGGATTTGAGGAAAATCAGGGTAATCTAGTACAGAGCAGATGACCATACATGTTAAAAGTGATTGCATTCACTTTGAGATTAAGACATTTTGAGATTAACAACTGAACTATTGCCTAGTAGATAGTAGTTCTTTCAATAAATTTTAGTGAATGAAGGAAAAATGCCTCACCCATTTTTCAGTTTTTAACTGGTGGTATGGCATACAAGAAATGAAGCAAAAGTAAGACCATATATTTGGCTATGGGGAATGTAATGCACTTTTTTTTTTTTTTACCACTTTATAACATTTTAAAAAAGAAAAAAAAGAGCAATGATTGAGAAAACACACACATTAACAAGGCAGTTCTGTACAATAAAACATGGAAAGGACTAGATTCATCCTTGTAAAAATCTTTGCTAAGGAAAAAATATATTACTGTGTATCTGCTACAAAAAGGTATATGTTTGACCTTGAAGGTAATAGCTATGGGATATTTATGTACCATATACCCTTCAGTAAAGTACACCAATATCATTACAGTTAAGATTAATGTATGGATTTCCCTAACACCATGTACAGCACATTTAGGAGCGACAAGTGCAGCATAATCAGCATATGTAGCACTATGTCTAGCTTTATATTTATTGAGGAGTGCGTAATAAAAAGCCTAGTGGAGGCCTGAGAAGTCCAGTGTGGATATTCGATCTATGTGTGAAGCATGCCTAGAAGCCCCTGAGAATGAGAAGTGAGCAGGCAAACCACTCTCGTCTGCATCAGTTTGCTAAGTGGAGCATGGCAGACGAATGCACTACAGGTAGCAGCTGGTGGCTGTTTAGAGACCTTCAAGGCCCTGAGACCTGCACTGATCATTACCTTTCACTCAGCATTTACAGTTTAGAATACAGACACTGGTCATTATACCTTGTTACAGCGCAAGTGTCCTCTAGCCAGTGGACTGGTTAACTGAGAGGGAGAGGACACAGCTCAGCTGCACAAATACATAGCTCCCAATGGTGGCTTGCTACACACCACATTGAACCATCCTCAAGAGCAGTGTAAAGGCAAACATAGACTCCAGTTGCACATCATGTCTAGTCAGACGTTGTCAACAAGACAGAAGTGGCAGAAGTGGCTAAAGATAGATCCAACAGCAGCAACAAGGCATTCCAGTTGGCTTTGTTTCATGATGGCTAAGTTTTGACAGTTAGATGTGATGTTGGGAAAAAAAACTACCGGCTATACGTCACAGTCCAAAGCCAGAATTTGATGCTAATGTCAGTGAAAAACACACACTGATCCAGAGGATTGTTTTCAGAAAGCGATGATCTGTGGACGTCTTAAAAAGACACAATGAAATATTGTCAACTACAGGAAACAGTGTAAACAGTTCTCAAAAATAGTAGCCTATACTGGTCAAAGAAAAACAAAACAGCATCAGTGACAAGTGAAAATGTGTTTATGCCAGCTTCTTAAAAGAGGAATGAAAAGGCTCTTTCGTCGTGGCTCCAGGTTAGAATTTAATTGGACAGTTGTTGACGGGAACTAATAGATCAAAATAACATCCATTCAATCTCTTGCAGGAGCACTCATTCTTTCACATTTCAAATGATTCTGAAACCATTAAACAATGATTGCAATGCCATCTCAGGAGAAATCGCTTCAATCTATGCATTGTTTTTCACATACTTTTCTCAAATAAATTTGGAAAATGTTAATTCCCCGTGGCTGTGGATGCAACATATTCCTTTAGTAATGTATATGACAACAGCTGCGTATCAGCAATATAAACAAGGCACACCAGCCTTACAGCATTTGGCCAAACTTCAATAATCCAGTCTATTTTGTTTGTTTTTATTTCCATTCTTACTCATGTATAGATTCAGAAATGACACTTTGCTACACAGTATTAAAACAAATGACATTTAACTGGAAAAACCTCAATAATTTACTTATTCACACAATATGCACTGTGAATTAGTAAAACAAACAGCATTGTTAATAATTGCCAAACTGCCAGCTGGAATCCCTTTTGGTTTTTAAATGTGTAGGCTCTATTAAAATTTCAGCATCCAGAGTTATGAGCGGCAGAAAGTTGGACATAAACCCTGCTGGAGGCCACAAACAGAATAAACAGAAAGTTTGGGTCACAAACAGGATTAGGGTTTAGAAATATTATCCAAAGAGTACTTCTGGTGTTAAAAAATATCAGTAACCCTGAAGACATGAGTTCCCCTCCTTCCTGAAGAAACACAAATACATCAAAATTCATCAAAATCTGAGGGGAGAGCTTTGTTGCATAAACTGTAGGTTCCAGACTGGCAGAATAAAATAACTTGGGTTTTGGACTGCTGGTCAGATACAATAGGCTCAGTGCATAACCGCATGAGCGTGATCACAGTGCATGTGAACAAATCATATGGCCTGAACAACTGATAGTGAATACTGTGAATATCAGATGATGACAGTGAAACAAAGATACTGTATGTACAAGGAAGAAAGAAAACATGCTGTACCAATTTAAATACACATGCAGTATCATATAAATAAGTGTCAGTAATACAGTGGCTGAGAGAGTATCACACAAATAGATAAATCACACACACACACAAAGAACATCCTTATCAGTTTTACAAGACATAACCTACATGTACACTGAACAGCAACATATACAGAAATGTGCTATAAATACTCGTAAGGCAACCAAACAGACAAACATGTGACAAGAAGCACAGACACCAAAGGATTTTTTTTTCTAGGGGACACCTGGTTGGGACATGCTTGTTGTGCACACAGAAGAAGAAAACCTTTCTGGCAGAAGTCCTTTCTCTCAGATCTGGTTGAATCTGGGGGGGGGCTTCTAAAAAAATAAAAAACTTTAAAAAAGAGAGTGCCTCCTAGGTGAGGCATTTCAGGCATATCCTACTGGGATGAGGCACCAGGGTAGACCCAGGACATGCTGGGCAGATTTTATCTCTCAGCTGGCTTGGGAAGGCCTTGGTGTACCCCTGGAAGTGCTGAAGGAGGTGGCCATGGAGAGGGAGACTGGGGTGTCTCTACTGCCCCCATGACACAGACCCATATAAGTGTCAGAAAAGGAAAGGATGGATGGATGGATGGATGGATGATAGAAGTCAACACTGTCTTTTGTTTTTTTTATGCGACACAAACACTAGTCTTCTCATCAAAAGTCCTGTGTTTGACTCATTCATCCACCATGACCTCAGCCTTATAAGGGGTTTGGCCATCTTTATACTACCTAATCTGACAAGTCTTTCTGCTGGAAAGCCTTGCTGGCTGAAAACCATGAAGCCAATTTCTTCCCACTACCTGTTGTTGTTAAATGTTTTGTGAATTTTCAAGTTGCTG
This sequence comes from Paratilapia polleni, assembly GCA_015106735.1. Taxonomy (NCBI): domain Eukaryota; kingdom Metazoa; phylum Chordata; class Actinopteri; order Cichliformes; family Cichlidae; genus Paratilapia; species Paratilapia polleni. Next base: position 9,673 of record VUQI01007860.1, on the reverse strand, counting down.
TTGGAAAATGAACTAAAACATCCTTTTTTTTTTTTTGTTCATCCATCACTTTTTTTGTGTCCCCTGAACACAGAGCCATCGTCATCTGTTCAACTTGCAGCACAACTGTGTAAGTGATTGTGCTGTATTTGCAGCACGTTTGTCTATTCTGGTTTTTCTTATGATTTATTATAAATAATTTTCAAGTTTAACACTGAAAAACTCCTACGTGTTAATCTACTTGTGGCCCTTGAAAGCTAGGCATAGTGTTGAAAATCATTAAACTGTGTCAGTGTTCCTACTTTTCTGCACTCTGCATAAAAGTTACAAATAAAAAAAAGACAAACATTGCCCTTTCTTAAATGTATTTTGATATGCACTGAGTCTGGTGTTGTAAAGCTTTTAGTGCTGCAACCCAAAAAGACTTGCAGGACACAGGAAACACCCGCAGAGAGAGCCCATCATGAGGCCATTTTGGCATCCATAAGCATGATTGATGACATAGGGATGGAGACAGCGAGAATCCCCCTCTGCCGTGAGAAAAATGATGATTGCTGGGATTTTTTGCCTGTTAGTGCCCCCCTCTGCTTCTCAGTAGGACACATTTACATTACATTAGCAGAATGCAGACTCAAAGATTGCTGCTACCGTATACAAACAAAACAATTTACTTTGGATCTCAAAAGTCCAATTATCTGCAATTTTATCAAAAATACTTTGATGTTTGTTGAGTAAAACGTAAAAGTGGAAACACACCATTGGAAACTATTATCCCTCTCAGAACCTCACTCCCAGATCTATTTCAACATGTGTGACTGACAGGAAGGTCACAATAACTTCACAATACATCACAGCAACAGTGAAGTATGCTGCAGGGGCTAACAAAGTCACCTGGCCATTCCTTCTGCAGGCACTCCCATTTAGCCCTTTTTAATCCTCTCCATCCTGTTATATGACAGTGGAAGACCTGTGCACATTACATGCTTCAGCAGAGATCATTTGCTTCGTTGTGCAGGCAGCCAAAGATCACATAAATTATCACCACCGTTATTTCTGTCCCACCTCCATCTCCTGACTGGCGGTAAACAGAGCTGGACGTCAAATGATAGCACAGAATATGACATGCTAAGAAGTTCCATTGAATCCAGCAGTCTGCCATATGACTCACTTTCCATATCTTGTCTCAGACGTTGGATAATCCACTGAGTGAAAACTGAGACAGCAGACAAGACTGAGTGCAGGTTTTAACTTTAATAAACAACAAAGAAGTGGATTTAGGAGGTAAATTATAATTCATTTGCTAACAACTGAATTAAACAGATATATGTAAAGTCTTCTGTGGAGAGGAGGATTGGTATTTTAAGATGTGCAAACACACCAAAGACTTAGAGCAATCCACAAGTTCATCCCCCGATGGTTTAAAATGTTTTCACTGTTTACCTGCTGACAGCTTCCAGCCTGGTCTGGTCGGCAGAAAGAAGCATCAGTTAAGACTTATGGAATTACTGCACTTCCTGAGCCTTTAGGCTTTGGATCATAACAACATTTCTGTCAATAACACCATCTCCAATGCTGCCATTCCACCTGACCTGGTTGCTCTATTCGACCCAAACATAACAGAAAAAAAAAAAAAAATCTGGGATACTAAGCTTTTCATTTTTAACTCCATAAAAAGACGTTTGGTAGTTAGTTGAACATTTTAAGTAGTGCTTACCAAAGTACTCTCACAATAACACCCCGCTGTTTCTCTGTTATTATTATTTCTCTATTACATTTGCAACGCTTGTAATGAACTACTCCTATTGGCCAAAAATCTTATAATGTGATCATAAAACTGTTAAATATGAAAATGCTCTAAAAACATAAGAGATGTGATTAACATTTTAACAGAATTTTAATGTGATTAACTTTGAATCTAAGTTTAAAAAAAAAAAAGTTGCACAGACATGTCACTTGACAAATACAGCGTCTGAATATGTTTTTTTTTTTAGTCTTTAACAGCATCACATCAAAAGCGGCAAGACCACACACACATCCAGCTGTCACTATAATAATTTCAAGACTACAAGATAATAACAGCAGACTTCAAGGAATCAAACTGCAAAGTGACACCATTTAACAAAAACGCACAGCATGCAGAAGCAGTGAAAGCACCATTTGTGGAGGTGGACCAGTAACATGAAGGTTAAATCATCAGTGCAGTTGTGAGACTGACAGAAACACTAAGCTAAACAGTAAGCATTTGGAGCTACTCTGTACCATATCCCACAAGGACCAACTATTCTAAAAGTACAGCACTATCAACTCTACAGTAACTTCAGATGCTCCCCATTTGTGACTTTGATGATCCTTACAGTCATCACAAACAACACAAAAAAAGGTGAAGATTAGGTTCACACTAATCAGTGTTTTAATGTTGTTGGCAATCTGTCCATAAACGCCACAAATCATTAACAGATGAACAGTAGCATGCCCTTCAAACACTCATTAACTACACCACTACTTCTATGTCATTTGAGTAATATAACTCAATGACACTTAAATAACAAAATTACATAACCAAAAAGAAAAAAAAGGGCTAAGTTAAAAGCAGATAATCCTGGATTATTAATATTGCAATATCTGCCAAGTGAATTTCATAAGTATATATTCATCCATCCTTCCATTTTCTTAACCCCTTGTCCAACTTAGGGTCCCAAGGAAGCTGAAGCCTATCCAAGCTGTCACAGGACCAAAGGCAGGGCACACCCTGGACAGATTGCCAGTCTATCGTAGGGCTGACACAGAGAGACAGACAACCATTCATGCTCACATTCACACTTACGGCCAATTAAGAATCAGCAATTAACCTAACAAGTACGTATTTGGACTGTGGGAGGAAGCCAGAGCACCTGGAGAGAACCCATGCAAAGGCAAAACATGCAAACTCCCACAGAAAAGCCCCAGCTGGCTGGCGGATTCAAACCCCGGACATCCTTGCTGTGAGGCGACAGTGCTAACCACTGCACCACAGAACTGCCTATAACTTAAAAAAAGGGAAAAAAAATTATAATAAGTTATAATAAACTAAATAAATATAGTTCAAAGGACCTAATTTATCCCCCAAATCAACTATTAAGCCAAATGAACTACTCTATTTTCAGGAGATTAAGTGAAAATAAAGCAAACAAGTAATGTGCCAGCCATGACCAGCCATTTTAAATCAGCTCAGACTAATATGAATATCCACAGCAAAAGAGAAAGATCTCTACATTTACTATATTTCTGCTAAGATGCAACTTTGATGATTTTTATTTATTTATTTATTATTTTTTAATAGGAAAGTGTAAAGCTGTTAATCGACTTTTGATCAAAAGGAATTCCCACATTTATTTTAGTCAAGATTTGGCTTAGCTTTAAAGTTGTCTGCATGAGTAAGAGGCAATGAGCTGCGAGCCCGAAGGACCTGTCCATCACCGTGTGAATTTGCTGAGCTGTTGATAAAGCGTTGTCTCTCTAGAAGACATGTAAGGTTGTGACTCAAAGACCAGATCAAAAGATGTTTATTCAGGGTGACATCATTCAGAAAAGAGACAGATTGAATTTTTCACTCATTTCAGAGATTAGTTGTGATGTCAGAGACCAATCCAAAGGATTTAATCAGTTAGTTATTCAAGCCATCTCTGAACAGGTGTGCCTGTTATCAAATATGCAGCCTTTTACTTGTGCCAGATTTCCTGATTTATAGAAAGAATAATTGGCCTTGAAGCATAACAATGACGACCTGGAGAGACAATCCAACAAAAAAGGGGAAGGGAGAGAATGCCTCTCATCCATACTCTTGTTCTGTTGACATACTGACATTTATATTCAAACTATGCTTGAAAAAAAAAAAAACCTCTATTAATTTAATTAGATTAAGTATTACTGCAGTAAAACACTGTTTGACATTTTAACCTTAAGTCATCTTTAACTATGTGCAGTACTCACACATGATATATAATCAAGCTCAGGAACGCCAACAGGAATTTCAACTAAACATCATTAAAACTGCAATTTGCATGCTGGTGGGGGTGCAAGCAGACCTACCTTATTTTACAAGGTATATTTGAGATAATTACCCATTAGGATTGTGGCTGAAACCATGCAAAACCAAATGAGTGAATCGTGGTTATGGACTACTGCTTAAGCATTGCAAGAGTTGCATTTTATCTTATCACCCAGTTTTCAGAGGACAGGAGTTAATCTGCAGAGCTGACCCCTCATTAGGCTATCTCTACATGGTTTTCACAGTCAGAGACCTCTCTACTGGAGACACGCAGACAAATTTCACATTCGGCATTGATAGGACTGGATAGCGGATATGATATGCCATCACAGCGTTTAACTGATAAGCCTGTAGTGGTGTGTTCAGGCGTTTTAGATGTGTGGGTTCCTGATTTCAGCAGACCCGTCAATACAGCCGTGCGGAGCACAAACCTCACTATATCCAGTTAGTCAGTTAGGACCATTTTTGTGGAAATGAAGCAGCCCCTATCATTCGTATGAAGTTAACTTTCGGTTAGTGAGAAGCACAGGTACTTCGTCAGTGACAGGTGGTTGAAAAGCTGTGACCGATTAGTTTGAAGTGCTGCAGTCGCAGTAGCGTACCCCTGCAGCATTAAAACGATTTAGCATCTTAAATGAGTTGCAATAGGATGGCTGAGTATTTTTAACTTTTCCTCCAAGAGCCAAATACTTCCCACGGACGCGTTTATTTTTGCAGAAGTCACTGCATATTCCCGACCTTTTATGATGCTGTAATTGGCAGGTCGTGAGCCAGTAACTCAGCCCACCCTTACCTGGGATCTCCTGATGGGGAACATGTGCGAAGCTGAAGCCTTTCCCGATACAAGCCTCCCTCACCTCGCTGCAATTCCGTGCTTTAAATTCTGCTCTTGCTGCAACAGACAGCACAGAAAAAGTGCAAATGATGGTCTCTAGTCTGAGCATTGTTCACTTCTGTACAGATCCTTGTTGTTTAGGTACTCTGCAGTGTCCCGCTTGCTGGCAAAACTCCCCTGCAGCAGATTCGCAGGTAGGCTACTTAATGACTGCTCGTTTAGTGGTTGCAACTCAACTATTGTCTAATAACACATTCCCCAAAACACAACGGGTTTGTGTCGCAACCGAGTATAGTTGAAAGTCCCTCGGCGCAGTACAAATGAGGGCTGTGAGCATAAAGGTGCCACATGAATCCAAAGAGTGCCTTTCCCAGCTTGTTGACTCAACTTCGCTCAGCAAAGGACGCCCATGGTCGCTGCGTTGAAGTGGAAATGCTCTGTGGAGGAGAGCGCTCTGTGTTCAGATCGGATGCACCGGCAGGGCAAAAGCGGGACACAAAATATGGAGTGGAATCCAGCCTCATCCAGTGTAGCGGGGGCGGCAGCAGGTCGGCACCTACCTTTGAGACACAACCTTTTTTTTTAACAAATAAGTAAAGCATCCTGTAGATGCCATTGGATAGAATCGGTCAGCATTTGAAAAGTGTAAGTTTCTGCTGCACTATACAGGACACGTGGACTCCTAACTATTAGAATAAATCTCCAAACCCTTATAGGAATATTTGGGAAGATTAGTTATGGAGGTGAGTGTAAAACTGAATCACTACCATAAATGCCTGTAGGTACATCTCATTGTTTTACGTGAGTATGAATTATAAAATGCAGTCTGCTACACTTGGGGTTTCTGGACCTTAACTCTCATTTATTTTTCTTATACTTCCATGTTCCACTGAGGGTGATTCTGCTGAGCTTAGAAAAATGCAAATGTTGATATTTTTCACTAGATTAATCTGATACAGAAGCAAATGATCAGGTTCTGTAGTATCAAACTGTATAAGTCACGGATGTAAAGGATTTGAAGAAGTCCAAAAGGCAAGCTTTCATGGGTTTATTGATTTTGGAACAGCTTGATCCCTGGGTAGATCAACAGTGGATTAACATGGCTGCCATCACTGTGCAAAGTATTCCAGTGGGATGGGTTACCACATTTTGAAAGTTCTTTAAAGTGACACTGGCTTGTTTCAGATGGCAGCACTGGAAGATTTTCAATTAAATATCCAAATCCAAGGGGTTCAGGTTTAAGGGCAACAGTGGGGCATGTTCTGCTTGGCTGATTAAAGTGTCTATACTCCGCCTTTAAGAATTCCCTGCATGAAAGATAGTCATTATTTTTTGAATTTTTAATGCATGTTCATGGCGATCATGTGCTTTGAGAGGTCAGGAGCAGTCACATAATGAAAACAGTGCTGATCACAGGACCTAAATACACTTATACTCCCTTGTGTGTTTGCAACTGGTCAAACACTATTCCCAACAACAAATGTAGTCCCCTATTCTGGCATTCAGTTAAGAGATGTTAGGATTAGTGGTTAGTCTCTTCATCCTGCAGCTCCTTTCATGAATTCTCCGCTCTACTTTTATAGTGAGACATTTTGACCTGGACATGTCGCACTTAATTAATGTGTCCAACTTTGAAACCCAGGGGATGGTTTCATCCGAATGAATAATTTTAATACAATGAAGAATTAATTTCATGGGAAATTCTCAACTAAGATAGCCTTCAAGTTTCCTAACTACACAGTAATATGCTCTTCTAACTTACCACAGTTATTCTGGGATTTCTAGGCATTCCCAGGCCAGCCAGTGATGTACAGTCGTATATGTGATGTTCTGAGTATATCTGGGAGTTTCATTCCAGCTAATCATACGAGCTATTCCTCCAGAGAGAGATGTAAAAAAATAAAATAAAATACTTCAGACAGGCAGACAGAAGATGCATTAAAATTTAAATTTTATTATCATGCCAAAATCACAAAAAAAAACACTTGTCAAAACAATAAACACAGCAACCGTCAAGGTGTCTAAAGTATAACTTTGGCATACTGTCACACTAACAGTTCAGAACAAAACAAACAGAACTTAACAGAGTAGAAGTACTGAGAGCTGTGACACTGACAGTACCTATTATGAAAACATTATTTGGTGAAGAAAAGCACACTAACAGCATCTCAAGTCTCAGCAACCAAGAGAGAAAAACACATATCCACATAAACAGGTGAGTTTAGTGTTGAAACTGCAGCTAAAATATTGTCTTATAAGCTTCTGCTAATAAGTAACACTTACATCTGGTGCAAACCAGAGTGAGAGACTCATTTCCTTTGCAGCTGACAGGTGCAGCACCTTGGAGAGCACCACATATTCACCTCTTACCTGGACCATCACACCCGTTTTCCTTTTAATATGGCAGTTGCACAGTATTATTACAGGACTTTTTGCCATACCTGAGAGCTCTACATCCCACCTCCAAAATCAAGCTTTGGATGCTTTTATTTAAAAGCATCCAAAGCTTGATTTCTTTTTTTTTTTTTTTTTTTAGGTGGA
>VUQI01007848.1:15410-30486 GCA_015106735.1 Paratilapia polleni | reverse complement strand
CAAAAAAAAAGAAATCAACCAGTTACACTGTATTATTTTGTTTAGTACATTACTCGCTTTCTCATCCTGTCTGTTCGTTTTTGACCTGCTATTTTGCACTGGTCTTGGTAGATTGTGTTGGTAATTATTGAAATGAACTGGCTGCATCTGTGTTTATAAATTATCACATTGTTAATAGATCACGCGCAAAACTTTCCATTCCCATCGGTGTGGGAGTGGAAAGTTTTGATTCTCATTGCAGCCTCACACTAAGAATCTTAAGAACCCAATATGAAGCAGCTGATAGTCAGATCAACTCAAAATATACCAAGATGAAAATAAAAGAATCTAATTATACATGTTCTCAAGATATTTAGGAAAGCTTTCACTGACTTTGCAATGCTAAACCTACTGTAAACATAAATATAGAAATTGCACTTAGTTAGATGGTAAAACCTTTCAGGGTTTTTGACTTGATTGTTCAGGGAATTCGCTACTAAAGGGATCAATATGTTGATCTCAACTTAGACAGACCCCAAAAAGGCTCATACCAGGGAGCATTTAAAGGCAATCTGAAACTTTCTGAAGTTTCACAGCTTAATACACCTCTTTCAGGCACTTCAATTTCAAATTGTACTTTAGATGTGTTGTTCATTGCACTGTAGTTGCAAACTACAGCTTATAAATGCAACAGTCTGAAATTATTCAGGTCAGTGAACGTTCTCTGTTTCATCAAAAAATAAATAAATAAACACGAGATGTCAACTCATGTATGATGTTTCTCCATCCAGTTTAATTATTTAATTGTAACTGTAAGGAGTATGTCCCTGCACACACTGTGTCCTATGGAAAGAGCTATAAACTATATCCTGCATTCAAGTCATGATTTTGAAAATGGTTGGAGTTGTGGCATCCATTATTTACTGTTGTTTTTTTTTTTTGCCAAAATCAGATGAATTTATGTGCTCAGTGAGTGGGTTTATAGACAGTCAACAGCTTGGCTCACATCAAATTGTGTGGACAATAAAATAGTTCCAATCTATGGCACTTCAAGTCTGATGAAACCCAAACACACCCTCAAAACCACTTTCAAACCCATTAATTTTATTCACTGCAGCTTTGTGTGTTTGTCCCCTGCAAAAAAAGAGCTAAAATTATAACTTAAAAAAAAGAGCTACACAAAACGTCATAAATGTCAATAAAGACTAAAAAAAAACTGTTTTCCTGCCAGCTATCATTAAACATTATTTTTTTATGCATAAAGACATGTCTTGTTTATAGTATTAACTAAAAGCCCTTTGTGATCCATTGACCCAATAAAGGTCATATTGCAAGGTCAAAGTAACATACTGCAGGTCATTGGTTTAAGCACTGGCTGGATGAGTAATATCCTTGTTCCTGTAACCATTGGATTCCTGTAATCTTCTGTCTTGTGAAGTTAATTCCTTTCAGGTAGTACTGAAAATGTCTAGCAGATGGTGATCAGTATTGACATTTAAGGTTGTTGTTGAATGTTATGAGGGAACAAATAAATATGGCATGCTGGCTTTTAGGAAGCCTATTGATCCGTGTGACATACAAAATATTTCATAACAGGCCTCTGGTCAATTCAAAAGCAAGTCTGAGAGTTAAAATCAAGAACATGCTTTCATTTAATAGATCAAATAAAAGGTCAGATAACTGAGCGAAATAGTGGAAAATTCTGGACTCATAGTTAATTTCACCCCTGTTGCTCTATAGGTCTCGCAAACCACTGCTATTATTTAGAGTTATTGAAGTGTAGCCCTGTATCTATTAGTGACAAAGGTTCTGACTCTGTAGTGTAGAAGCCACAAGCCTTTCTATGTGCTGATGGACAGGGTCAAATACCATGATCTGTATTTATCAGCGGGGTACTGCTCCTGTGCTGTAAATGTGATTTTAAAGCCTCTTTATCCTCTTTTTGAGGATTTGCAGTATAGCAGATCACATATGAGTCTCCCTGCACTTAAGCTACACTATCAGCAGCTCGGTAGCTATCCACAACACACTTCCTCTTTTCATTTTGTTTTTCTTGCATTTGTTGAGGAGCTACGCTCATTGGATACCATTCAAATTCACAAAGCAATCTACTAAGTGCCTTAACATTACTACTTTATGCCAATGAAAGTATTGTGGAAAAATATCAGAGCTGCATCTGTCTTTGGTACCTAAAAAGCTCAGTCATAAATAACTTGTTCAGTCTACAGAAAGAAGAAAACAAGATTAGATAAAAACAAGTTTTAGTTTGTACAGTAATAAGGTAAATATTGGGCTTTACATTTAAAGGCTGCTATAGTGTTTGTGTTAGTATATAGAGTGGAATGAAAACAGATGGAGACTGCAGAGAATAGAAGGTTTATTCATTTGATGTTGAAATCATCACAAAATCTGACAGTTTCTTAATAGTATTTGGTGAGACAGACTATCTCAATTACTTACTTTGTGGTTGAGGTTCATTACAGGATATTCAGAAGACTCTTGTTTACTTATTTATGCAAAGGCTAAAGCTCAGATCTCTAAAATCAAGTTTAAATCAATATCCCACTAAAAGCACCGTAAAATCAAATGGAGATCATATGCAGAATTGCACTGTATGCAGGCCTCTCACAGTAATTACAGAGCACTCTGTGCTAAAGATATAGTAATGAATGTCCATTTTATTAGACCATGATCCAATAAGCCACCTGCTATCTCCATTTAAGGAATATTCACTGATGTTATAGTATAATCAGCCAAAAAAAAGGGACATATTTGAATTGTAAAGGTTAGATTTGAATGTATTTGATGGCCTGTTGGTTTAGATGCTGATTTGGGACTTCATGTTACTTCCACAAACAGATGCTGGTACAGAACACAAGCATCTCTTGGATATGTGTAGTTATAAATACCTGCTGATGTCAGAAGACTATGGAACTCTTATAAAATAAAGATTTTGTTGATCAGGACTTGTGGTTATTATTCTTACGTCTCCAAAGCTTCTAAAGCTCCTCAGCAGTGTCATCTTATTGTAGAGATGGCTTTCTAACATGACATTATACAAGCTTACAAAAAGCAAAGGTAATATGTAAGTGAATCTATTTTGGCAGCATGTTCTGTAACCACCCAAACAGACTTCATAGGGAATAAAGAAAGTGGGGAAGCTAGAGGGGGAGGCAGCCAGTGAGGAATCATGGGCTGTCAGAACCGTGTCTGTCTAAGCTTCAGGAATCCAGGAAGCTAATGCTGTTTGATGTATTAACCATGATGGAGGGGGCAGTGTCTGTGTGTTCGTGCGCAGTCCTGTAAGGATTTGGGTACATTGTGTCTGTGTGCGCGGGAGGCTGTATATGCATGTATGTGTGCATAAGTTTGCCCATATAATGTGTATGTGGGTGTGTATGTGTGTGTGTGTGTGCACTCATTGACAAGTGGAAAAGGAAGGAGAATTGAAGTTGTTTGATGTATTAATCATGCATATGTGGGATTGAGAGGCTCTGTGATGGGTTGGTTGAGCGCTGATTCTATCTTCAATCAGTGGCTCATTTGGGTCCCTTTGTTTAAATGCTTAACATTGTGGGAAAATAAGCAGTCTGCTTATTTGTGTGTGTTGCATTTGAGAGACAGAGAAGCAGAGTGTGGGGGGGTAGAAAGTGTTTCTCAGATTTTTCATCTTGGTTATACATAAAGCATTTTAGAAGAGTTGTTTGTCATGAACTTGTTTTTGGTATGATATTTATCAAGCCAAATGCCACATGAAAACAGGAAATGTGTTATTCAAACAGCAGCTCTGCATATGAGTTAATCAATAATTTCATAGAAAAATATATGACAGTGATCTATATGCTGTTTTGATTTATCAGCTTCACACCCACCCTCATGATTGTTCATAGATTCCAGCCGAAGGCAGATGAATAACAGCATCCATTAAGACAGTCCATTAAAAACTGTACAGTTAATTAGTTGTGCTTATTTTGTGCTCATTCAGCCATCCATATCAGGTACCAGTCAGTGTTCAGAAAGTTATTAAAGTGCAGAAAATTATTTGCCTTTTCCAATTCACTTTGCCCACCTTAGCTATTGAAATCTTGTCCAAGAGGCACTCCTACTGTCTAAAATTTAATCCATGTTGCCTTTGGATTACAAATGTATTTCGTTTGACACTTTAATTCACTGCAGAGCTCTGGTTCTGTTGCCAGGCAACTCTGTTAAGGTGCACACAAAGGATCATTATAGATTTCTGGGGTGCAACTGTTAACTTGTACTCGTTTTAAAATATACTGTACCATTCTGTATCCTGATAAGGCTTCTGTTGCATTTCCCCATGCTTTCACTACACTTCTCGCATGCAGTTCAATATAAAGCAGGCAGTTTTTTTTTTTTTTTTTATATTCAGCTAAATAGGCCTTCTTTCAGAAATCATTCCTGCTTGTAAATTTGCCAACTCTGGGCTCCAGCTCCTCCACAGCACAGTGAAAGAATCAAGTTGAGTGCCTCTTCTTATGCATGTATCAGACATATGTTACTAACAGGAGATGACAGCATGGCCCACAGTATTTAAGTGGTTCATGGTGCTTGTACTCTGATGGCTACGATATGACATGATGAGCCATAAATATGTCAGATATGACTCAAATGAGCTCTGAAAGGATATGGCAATAGAGTATTCATACTAGATATTCTGCTTTGAGGCCCTGTCTAAACCCCATTGTGGAGCACTCCACCAAAATTTCATCAGTAGATTAATCAAATCTGTCATCAATATCATACCATATCTGTATCAACTGAGTCTAGTGGATTCCTCCTCAGTATTACCAAAGCTGCAGAGAGGCTGTGACACAAATGTGCTTATATTTTTCAGGATTTCAAATTGTGATATTTCTCCTTTGCTATAGTTAAGGCAGTTTGCTCAAACTTTACCCAGATTTTGTAATATTTGCTGCATGGTTGTATGTACGTTGAAATTTTGGAACAACTCAAGCATTCTCCTGTGCCTGGAAATCAGCAGGGCATCATGAAAAGGGCTTTTTTGTCTGGATGGAAGTTGTAAGTCATCTTTTGTTTGAAGCCTCCAGGAAGATCAATGCTCAGTTGCAGACTGTTGTTGTGGATAGCGGAGAGCAGGGATACAAAAGGAGGAGAGATTGAACATAGGATTTGATAATGAGAAATGCAGTGGGATTACATGTGCATGTCTGGCAAATGGGCCATGAGACAGAGGGCAGGACTTGATACTTGTGTGAGTTTGTTTGCACAGTGATTGAGATGCAGTAGGTGGATTACAGAACTCTTCTCACAAAAACACGCTAACTCCTAAAGGCCTCAAAAGAGAACAGCTCACTCAAACAGAGTAATCTCTTCATCTGATGATTTTTGATATGTTGTTTTTCTGCCTCGTTTCACTGCGCCGTGGTCTTCTCAATCCCCGAGTCTGCAGAAAGATCAATGTTGAGAACACATTCTGCTTCAGCAGTGACTGGGCGTTTGTAGCCAGAGATGAAAAAGGTCACTATGAATCTAATTAACCATGATTTTTCAGTTCCTTGATAAGATGGTGGAACATGAGGGCTCCCCATCCAGTTGCATCGGAAGGATTACTTTGAGTGCAAGAATGAGATGCAGACACACTTCTGAAATCTTCTAGCTCTCGGAATGTATTGCCAATCGGCCCGTCTTGGATGCAGGGTAACAAATCAAGACAAGCGAGACCATGAGAGATGCTATTTATAGCAGCACATAGATGCCCGTGCACAAGCTTGCACATGCTGAAATACCGACTTGCACACTCCCGTGCACATATTAGAGGAAGTTTTAAGTATGGTTGAAGGCTTTTTTATCCCACTCCCAAATCCAATTATGTTCCAGTTCAAACAAATGGAAGTGTATGCATGGTTTTCAGCCAGATGCTGCAGCAATAAAGATATTAACTCTGAAGATGGGAAGTTTGAGAGGCAATAAGGTACCCAGCAGGGACTGGATATTGAGGATTAATTTCTCTCATGTCTGACTTTCTCTGACTTTACTTCCTTCATCAGTCCATCCTCTTCAGTGTCTGTCTTTACCTTCTGGCATTATTAACTTCTGATATGTCTTTCACAGAGACAGTTTGGAAGTTACTTATATTTTACAGTACATCATAGGTAAGGGAGAAATTTGGTGTGTTTCATACCCTAACAGACAAACTACCATTTGTAGATGGAATCTGAGTATCAGAAGTATCAGACAATTTAAGAACCTGCTTCACGTAAACCTTATCCAGTGGCACATTCCTTGATGACACGACTACACTTGCAAAGTCTATACTGGCCTAGAGAAAAGTGTTAAAGAGCGGTGACTGTGCAACTTTTCTCTGGGCCTAAAAACAGTAACTAGTGATCGGTTTCACTTATCTTGAAGAAACTGCTTGCAGGGTAATACATGTAGAAAATGTATTGTATTATATATATTATAGTGAAGTATTTCAAACTGAATTCACGTTTTTATACCCACTGGACTTCGCTGAGAAGTCAGAAATTAATCAAGCATAACATTCAACCACTAAAACTAATTTTTCTGTTCAGGACTGCAAGTAAATAACTGTAATTTGGCATCTTAATCAAAAAATAATAATGTGCTTTATAATTTTTTTCTGCTTTTTTGTAAAACGGTAAATTTGAAAATTCATTGATAATAACAATAATTATATTTTAGCATTAAAAATATAATTTTGATTAAAGAGCTTCCGCTTACTGGTGAATTAACCATTACACAAAACATAAAAAAAATGATTTTGGTAATTACCAATACTGTTCATTTAGGGCAGCTGTGGCATAAACCTTACACTGGGTGGTAGGTATATATATACTGTATATATATATATATATATATATATATATATATATTTACACTTCGACCTCTTTATCCTTACCAGAGCATGATTCAAAATAGGCCTTTGACTTTACTCCATTTCATGTCTTTCTGTTAACGTATTGCCTTTAAATTCTGTTTGCCTTTAATTCAGTTTTGTTTAGCACCACAGCTCTTGGAGATTGAATTGGAAACTTGCCCTAGGGACATTTATTTAGATGAAAAATACAGCTACAGTTGACCATTACAGGGCTCTGAACCCACAGCCAATCACACACAGAGCAATTTGCAAAGCTGCCAGAGCTTCTGCTCAGCAACATTATAGAGCATGACCAGATGTGATCTGACAAACTTTGGGGCCAATTTCAGACAGTTATGTAAAATTTGGTTTCTCTTTTGCTTTTGGTATAGAAAATTAGGGGCTCTACTTTAAAATGCACAAATGCTGACTCGAGTTTGTAACAACAGATTACCAAAACATTGTCTACCTGCAATTCTGTAATGGGGGCCAAATATAGATTAATTGCATATCATATCGGTGGTAACGGCTGTAATCTTAGTGAATAAAATCAGCTTCTCTTATTCCCATAGAAAGAGTGAACTCTATACCAGTAGAGTACTGGCTGCCACTCCAGATGAGTGTCACAAAATGAAGTGATTGTTTCAGAGGTGTAGACTCAGAGAGTGGAAATATATCCCTCCTAAAATATCCTGTTGAGGTCAGATGGTGTCAGGTTTAAAGATGAAACCAAAATTCTATAATCATTAAAATCACTGTCACTCTGTTTTTCATGTGTGATGATGCAATCGTATGATTGTAATTGTAATCATGATTGATTGTAATCATAGTTACATGATTTTCACAACCTCATAATATAAAGTGTTCCCATTGTACAGGCAGGTTATAAATTAAGTCATTGTAAAAGCCATACAATAGTCATACAATATGCATTATATCATATGTACATATATGTAAAACAAACAAACATAATCTTCAAAGAGTCACATTCTTGTAGTGCAGCTTTCTAAACATTTGTCTACTTCAGAGTCCTGCTTTTCTCTTACCCAGTACCCTGCCAGCCTGCTTCCAAGTTAGCCACAATGTAGCCACTTTAATATAACAATTCTCTTCTAAATGCAACCGTTAGTGGTGGATATTGGAAATTACTTAGGTTGCAAGTGTACTCCAAGAGATTGTTGATGTCTGGGTCTAAGAAAAGAGACAGTTTTATTAAGCTTAATCACTCAATCAATCAAGAGAAACTGATGAAAGTTTAAATCTAAATACTCAGAACAGCCAGTGTGATCATGAGACCTTTACATGAGGGAAATAAAACAATACACTTAACTTACATAACACTTTTGTTTGTTTGTTTTTTACAGTATATTGGACAATAAAACACAAACATTGGAGAAATGAATAAAGGTACATTTCAGGTCACAATCACATGACTCGCCGAACAGTTAATTGGAGAAAAAAGATTACAATGTGGCAATATTTGTTTTTTATATAAAAGCACATCAGATATATAAAGAAAAAGAAGAAAAAAATCAGTTGTGGCAATGAATTGTTCCTGGAGTCCCTTTACATCTGTGTTTCATTCTTTTCTTCTCTACACTGTGCCCTCTGTTTTAACCTGTCCACTTCTTATGCTTTTCCTGTGTTTTGAGCAATTTTCTTTTCAATACATAGTAGCACTTTGCTTGCAAACCCAGAACTTTAAAGACTGCATTCATTCTATTCCCTATTAGCTCATTCATATTAGCATATTTAATCTCCACAGTTTAAAACAATGAGAGTGTCAGTAAAAAGACAACACCATCTAAACCCTAAACCAATCAAAATTTTAATCCTGTGCCCTTCCCAATTAAGTTTCAGCACTGATCCTTTCTCTTGCTTCCCCAAAGCTTATCCCTCGCCTCCAAATCTGACACCAAAGAATATTCCATTTGTGTTTTCCCATTCCATCATCTTATTTCATTATGTCAGAAAAATACCAATTAACTAAAATATAATGTGCATTATAAACTAGCTCAGACTATGTGATAGTCAGAGCTTGCAGCTCACAGCTCTGACTGTGAATATTATATATCAATATTAATGTTAATATTACACCCACACAAAGTCAAAGAAATAGCTTGTCATTTGACTGAAGTACAAATAAAAAGATTGTTTAAATGTTAGATAAAGAGTAAATATAGTGCAGTCTACTGTACAGTTGCTGTACTTAGAATGGCTGGAATTGTGTAGTTACGTCATTTTATCAGTAACTGTGGCTTAGGAACAGCCACAGTCAAGATTCCAATTTTTGGAGCATGTTTATGGAGTTTGGGGTCTATGCTTATGCACATGTGTGGCTTTATTTATAGACTGCATTAAACTGGAACAGAACATCTATACATGTGACCTGTGGAGAGGAAGAGTTCAACAACTTATTCTGCATTGACACAACTCTCCACCGCACTCCTCTTCCTGTCAGAACAAATGACTGCACCACCAGTGCAGTCTTGGCATGCTCCAAAATTACCAAATGAGTGCAGGCAGAGGGAGCACTTTTCTTTACACCAGTACCCAGTTTCCCAAGAAGAGAAGATTACTTTTTAGGCTATGATTTGTTTTTTGACATTTTGTGTCTAAAGCATTTTATGTCCAATCGCTAAATGGGTGTAATTAACTTCAAATAAGGTCTGTGAAGGTGGGAGGTTTGTGTTTGATAGCTGTGGCACTTAGACAAAATCATTGCTGTATGATGCGCCTTAGCTGACAGGAGTGAACCAACCAGAATTGGGTTCATATGCTCACTTGAAATGTGTTCTATAGTAAGAAGTGTTCTTGTAATGGAAAAAAACAAGACAACCATAGCTCACTGTGGGACAGAGAGGCTGACGGAGAGCTTTTTGTCGAAGGGTGATGCATTCACACCAGCACTCCCACATCCTGTCATATGGAATGGCATGAACAGTCAGATTTGTCATTAGATGTGGCAGCTATATTCACACTTGGTGGGTCCTGCTACAGTAATACTTGGTTTTACTGTGACAACATTATGGTATTTCAAGGCCAGTGCTCCCATTGAAATGTAATTTTGTGTTGGATAAAAAAAAGAAAAAAAAAGAAAAAAGAAACACTCCAAAATAGGTGGCAGCACAGACAGTGAAGAATGAAAATCCAGTCTTGCCTATCAAGACCATTAAGGTCTATGTGATTGTTTTTTAATGCATTCACTCAGCTTTTCTTTCCTCTCCATTTACAGTATGTGAACAAAGGGTCTTCTGGTCTTTAACCATCCCTCACCCCCACCCCTACCCTGTCTGATCACTTCATCCTCCACCCAAACCCATGCTGACTCCTCTGCACTCTTCCCCCCTCCCTGCCTCATGCTTATGTTCTTCCCTCCCCCTCTCCAGCATGTCCCCTAGTTTTCTGGTAGCTGTGTCTCTTTGATAATCCAAGACTCTTTGAAGACTCCAATTCCACGCTGCTTGCCTCGGAGCTATTGCACCTACAAAAACAACTGTGTGTGTGGGTGTGTGTGAGTGTGTGTGTGTGTGAACAGAGACAGAAAGAGAGAGAGAGCAGTAGATGGGATGAGAATGGAGGACATAATGGAGGAATGGAAAATAAAAACAGTTCCATATGCATTTGCGTTGCAACTGCTTCAGTCTTTATGGTTTTATGCTTGCTGCATACACTGAGAGGTGCACTTCTTCATTGTCATATTTGTTGGTGCAGCTCATTTTTTCTGTGCCTTCAGAGGCAGCAGCTCATTGATTCCTGCATACACGCCCAAAATGCCAGTGCCAGGATGTACTCACAAACACTGTAACAAAATGAAAAGTCTTGGTCCCACACTGGGAGAACTCTCCCAGGCTATCAATGATGCACATTCTGTAGCTAATGGTACACTTAGAATAACACATGTATATACTATGGGTTTACTTTGAAACACTTTGAACACTACTTCACAAAAATTAGAAGTTTGTCCTGTTAGATCTCAACAGAAAATGATTTTCTCTGCTTCTGTCAGATGCTGCTGAGAGGTAATTAGAGAAAATTAGTTGGCTTTACTTAAAATGCCACAGTGATCAAAATAAATCATTACTAAAACATTTCTCTTCTATCCACTTCCCCTCTACTTTGTATTACTGTCTCCACCTCTTACCTTCCGCTAAGTGTGGCTGCTCTCTTTGACTCTTCTCCATTTCTTCATTGTTTCAGTCTCAGTCTTTAGTGCTTCTTTTTCCATCTTAGTCTCCAACCCTCCCTTTTTGTTTCTGTCATTCTGCCTCTCTTTGGCAGAGGAGCTTGCCATTGGGATTTAGAAGAAATTGAATTGAATTATGAAGGAATTTCTCTGCAGTACGATTGGCATCATTTCCTCCACACAATAGAACATCATTCTCATATCTCTCAGTGTGAGGGAATGAAAATAGGCCGTGCACCATTCTTTCTCTCATCCTTTTAAATTGAATTTTTCATATCACAGGGGCACTGAGACATCAGCCGTTTCCTTTAACATGGGCAGAAAACCCATTTCATAATATCAGAGAGACACATAACTGTGATTCAATAGGAAAAGTCTGGCTGCCAGCACCAGTACACACACAATATACCTCAACTCAGGACTGATAAACAGAGCCACATAGGTTTACTACAGCTTGAAAAGTTGAGAGTATTCCAGTAGAGTATACTGTTGCTGTTTGGCCTCACAGCTGGTTAAAAGCACTCCATAGTACACTAAATGAAACGTAGCTCATGCTCATAACAATATCCATTTTTTTTCCCTCTCCAAGTGTCTTTTTGTGAAACACAGTGTACGTTCTTTACCTTCTGAAGTCTCCTATTAAACCAGTTTACTTTTATTACAAGTGCTTCTTCTTGCTCCCTAATTGTCTTTACAAAAGCTGTATTTTCCACTTTAAAATTGCACCCTAGATGCTATTATCCAGTAATGATTGTGTTTAGTTCATTATTGTCTCCATTCATGTGTCTTGTTCAAAGTTATGAAACTTGGGCTCTTGTTGAGCTTTGCTTTTGCAAGTGAAATTCTGAATATTCAGCATGTTTCTCTGGCCACAGTGACTCAGCTTGAACAATACCACTGTGTAATAAAAAATTTAAATAAAAACATTTGGCATCAAACTAACTGTGACAAATACAGTGCTATCCATTGGACACGGAAGACAAAAAGAGATTTAACTTTTTTAGCATTTTGCAAAGTAGCGGTGAAATATAGTGGCATATTTTGATTATTTTTTCTGCATTTGGTATACTTACTATTCTACAGGGATTTAGCAAAAGTTGTTGGAATAAAATGAAAACCAGATTGATTCAAAAAGATTATTTTATGGTAAGTGAATAAAAAAAAAAAAAAATGCAATAACTGACTATGAGCCAGATATGTTTTAGAAAGCTATCAGAGCAGCATAAATGGAGATGCCGGGAAATGCAGAGTGGCAATATTGGCATAATTTTAAACCACTTTGTTTTAAAATTCAGTTTGCCTCTTAGATTAGATACTTACTCTAGCTGCAAGCCTCACGTTAAATAATGAATGTACATTTGTTAGAATTGATAGCAAACGGTGGTTGCCTAGAACCACCAGATTATCATCTACTATAATAACAATAATAGTATTGTTATATTTGTTAAATGTACTTTATGGATATATTAATACACTACACTATAGGGCTGTGTGATATGACCAAAATCTCATATCCTGATAATGATATATGTCAGGATATAGTACATTTTCTGTAAATTCAATGAATTAATAGTTTATATAATAACCACATGGAAAGGTCTAATTCTGGTTTTTACATTTTAAATTCTATACTCAAAAATGAATGGTACTCATTCATATGTGATTTTCTCCTTTTCGAACTTCTGGGTAAATGATTAAGAATGTAAAAATCCATCCATCCATCCATCCATTGTCTTCCACTTATCCGATTCAGAGTTGCAGGGGGCAGTGAGCCTATCCCAGCTGCCATAAGGCGAAGGCGGAGTACACCCTGGACAGGTCTCCAGTCTAAGAATGTAAAAATATAAAATATAAGACACTTTTCAAACACAAATGATTACAGGCCTGGTCGGTGTCAGACTTTTTATAACCAAACCATGTCCATGCCACAGAGGTAGCAGTTTGTCTTGGCTGGTCCTCTCACCTTCACTCATTATGCTGGTATTCATGTTTCTGCCTACATGTGTGTGGTGCTGTGTAAGATTGCAAACCGTCACCCAAATAATGAAAAAAAATATTGCTGTAAACAGCATATTTTGCAACCCCACAAAATAAATGCTAGAGCATAATATGAAACGATAGATTTTGTCATCCGATATATATTGTCATACTGCACAGCCCTAACAGTTTATGTTTTAAAGTACATACAATTCAGTCAACAGCTTGATCACCATATGTTCACTCATAGATGAATCAAAACACAATACAAATTTAGGAGCAGATGGGCATTCAAAAACTGAATGTACCTCACCTGAGATTCTTCAGGGAGTTTGCTTAAAAAGTGGCTGAAAGCATGGAAGAACTTTCCCATCTGCATAAGCACTAGCAATACCATTCCTGTGCACTGATGATCAGGGAAGCTTGGCTGAATGACAGGGCACCTGACAAAGTGGTGTCGGGTTGCCCCAGGGCATTTACAATGAACTGGGACCTCCAGTGCAAGAGCACAACAGTATTGGGGTCTGCGATCTCACCAGGGATCAGTAGTGCAAATCAGCAGTAACATTAGAGATGCTCTAAAATGCTATCCTTTTTGATAAAGCACATCTCTACGCCACCAGAATCTCTTTCTATTCTTTCATTCAAGCTGCAGGCAAATACATTATTTTTTTTATTTCAAAACCAATCTTTGGGACATACTGTCCACACTATTCCAATATAACGATTGACGATAACCCATCTGCGTCAGTTGCTATGGAAACGACATAGGCGTAAGTACATTCACAAACTGGTAGTGCATTTTTCCAATGCAGACACAAAACACCAGGCCACAAGCTGGGTGAATATTGGAGATGTATTCTCTCACTCTTCACACTGTAGCAATATCTAGTCACAGTCCACAAGTCTTCTATCACACCAGAAAACATTAGTGACAGTCGCACCGAGCTAGCACTTCTCTGGGTGTGACGTCACTGTTATGTGTCAAATACAAAATGATGTAAAGGATCGTTTGAAAGCCAGCTTTTAAATCAGATATCAACCCCCTCGGGAATTTGGTTTAAATCTGATTTGAAGAATGAAATATTTGTTCTGATATCTCAGTGTGCCAAAAATTTAATATGGGCTGCCAGTCTCAACATAACCTAAAATGCACTCTTCAGTTCAGACCAGCAGGCTTCTCCTCCCTTAACCTCACATTCAAGATTTAACTCACATAGATCATCACTTGCAATTATCTGCTTCAGACTGTTTCATTCCTTATCAATTCAACCATAACCAGTTCTTGTTTCAGGCAAGTTATCTCATAATGTTATGTTTTTCAGTTGATTTGATATCTGATATGTTTTATCTAGATGAAAGTGCAGTCTTTGCAGTTCAACCTAGTAGACTTATGCCTCCTTCAACTTGCATAACAAGTTCAGACACAAGCACGACACAAGACTTTCAAAATAGCTTTTTGCTTATTTTTGTAACAATTCCTACTTATCTGACATTTTGTAATTTATATTTTCAGAAAATTTTGGATGGTAAGAGTAGCCTCACATCACATACATACACTTTAGTTGGGCAGGCTGCCGCAGTATATTATCTGCCACTCAAGTATATTTGGCAACTCATTATATCATTCATATTTTGTCGAGGGAATTGCTATTCCCAGTCAGTGGACAATTTCCCGGCTCTTATTTTGAAAGCCTGGGCCCTTTCTGTTTTCTGTTTCCCTACCTGTCTGTCTCATTGTTGTGGTGGTCCTTGATATCTAGAACCAGTCCTGTGCCGAGTGGAACAATGACTACCGTCTCCAGCTCTAGTTCAGGACCTTGCAGTCAGGTCATAAATGCACTGAAAAGACTATTAATCTGTTATGTATTTGCTACAAAGTACTTGGTTATTTGGGTATTTGCAAAGGAACACTGTATAAATGCATAATAAGTATGGACCATGGTCATGTCAGCAAACAGTAAAGAAATTAAGAAATAACATCACCATCTAACTAGAAGCTTCTCTTTCTAGCAATCAGTAATGAGTCTCTACATTCAGCTATAACCATGTTTAGCTTGAAATTATTCTGT
>VUQI01007846.1:7898-21808 GCA_015106735.1 Paratilapia polleni | reverse complement strand
AGGGAACTGAATCCTTTCCCTATTTATTTATACTTATACACGCACACAGTGCCCACGTGCTGTAGTGCTGAAAGTTGTTCATGTAAGCAGTAATGCTACAGTGTACCTTTAAACCTTAACCTTTTATTTCTTTCTTTAAATTTCTTCTGATTATTAATCCTCATTTTTTAAATAAAGGATTGTAGAATTTGGACTGTACTTAGTGTTCAAATGTTAAATAATAGCTGGATCATAATTTTCCACTTTAGTTATTAGTTCTTAAATAATAAAATGCTAGTCTATACTGTAATCATAATTAATATGAATTTTGTGGAAATGAAATAATCTATGTATATATTAAATTGATATAATAACTCTTTAGGAGAACCCCTCTGACTTCTAGTCTGAAAATCCTGCTGGTTCTGGATGGATTTGGCTATGAATATGTGCAATTTAAAGATGCTGGAATTACATTCAAAATAATTCAAGCTCACACTTTATGGGGTCACTTAATCTGGCAGTTTTAGTTTATTTGCCTGCATTAACTCAAATGAGCATGAGCATGAACTTGCTTTTAAATGACTTTCCTGGCCAAATTAAGGTAAACAGTGTGGAAGTATGATGAGCATGCTATATTACTATCAACTGCAAATTGTCAGATTGAGTGGAATTAGTGTATAGATGTCCCTTGAAATCTCTTGATCTGAAAATGCCTTGGGCTGTGCTAGTGCTGTATCAAGTATACAGATAAAACAATAGTGTGCTGCAGTAGACACATTGCTGTGTTGTGATTTTTGTTGCGAATCATTTGCTGTTTTCTTGATGAAATGTAAATTCTTGATCACATGTTTACTGCTATATATACACAACACAAAAATACTGTATATTGCCCTAATTATTTGCAGATAGAAGCCAACAACATGTTCAGTTGTGAAAACTCTTGATCCTGACATGCAGGGTCATTCATCCTCTGGGGTCGTGCCCTTTGTGGCTGCTCCGTGGGATTATCTGTTATCCCTCTGGCTTGTGTTCCTGCTCCACAGTGCCTACTCAGCTGACTGTGACTTGTTACTATGAACCCTGACGGAGCTCTAGACATATCCTCTCATACTTTTAATATCCTTTGTCTTGCTCTGATAGCTCCCTTAATGCATTACAGTGGCAGCGATGAAAGCTTGTATTTGTCTCCCTACCATCCATTTCCCCAAAAGACACAGCAATATGTCACCGATAACTGCCAGGTGTTAATAAGAACTCCTCAGAACTCCTTTGTTTTTCCATGAGAAGACAGTGAGCCTTGTATAGTATAAAAGTATGTGATGTATGACTTCACCTTACTGACAGTAATATATGCAGGTGAGATGTGTGTTGTGTGTACATCAAATATCTGAGCCTGTTTTTCTCAATAGCGTGAGCCTCTTCCTTTACATACCTCCCACTGTGGCCTTGATTTAGACTCCAAAATTGTCAGTGAATCATACTTCCTGGCTGTGCCCCCTGCTTTCAGTTAGCACCCTGGAGTTGTTGTATTACAGAAGTCCTGATCAACCATTACAACTTGTGCATAGTATGTATTGAGATTTAAATATGCTTGGTGTTGAACATCTAACAATTTCCCATACAATATTACATGTATAGTCATAAAATATATACCCTAAGCATTTATTAATCATATGCACTATATTCCTGCAAGCTGCATTGACTATGCCTGCTTTCCTTGCAATTTGTATCCACAGTAAATATGTTTCTTGACAGATTTACTATATATCTAAGTGTCCTCACGGCACCTTTTGACATAGTACACTTGGCAGCATATTGCATTGCACATGTCTGTCTCCATGAGTACATGGGATTAAATTTTGGAGGTTGAAAAGATGGGAGAACATGTGTATGTGGGGGTGCTGAAAAGTGATTCTGTTCACGGTCCAGTGCACTCTACAGTATTTGATCTCTCTGCTCTGGTATAAGGGGAGTTCTAGTCTGCAGCATCTTATTGACAATATGTTAGATGGTGAGCTGTGATTATTTCCCAATAGACAGAAGACGGAAGGGGACATCAGCAGTTCCATCTCCTGTGGACTGCAGACTCTTCCCATTAGCTCAAAGCCTGTGCAGATGAGTCTAATAGATACTGTCTTTCAGCAAGGGCAGCTCTGCAAGTGTTGGGTGTGAGTGCACTTTGTCCAGAGAGGAAAAAAGCACCTATATAACACAAAGTATAATGCAACTTATGGAAATACTTCCATAGAACTGTACTATACTGTTGATTACAGACACTCTTAATCTTTACATAATGCAACTGTTCTACTCTTACTTAACTTTAGCTTTTACTCTAGATTTGCTGGTGTGATTTTTGTTTCCTCTGGAGTTATCAGCATTTATTTGCATACCCCTATATGTCTTTTCTGTTTGATTCATATTTTTTTTCCTTCCGCTGGCATATTTTAAAATTACATTTTGATTTATACATTCACCATTCCCCTCAGTATTCTCCAACAGATGTTAGATAAAACTAAACAGTGCAATGTTATTATTACTACCCACATTTAATATTCAGCACACTGCAAAAATCTTCCTTGCTCATTATATTAGTAGCAGATTTCAATATGAATGGTATTCATATTAAATATTTTATTTCTGTGGAATATTATTGTTTCTGGCTCATAATTTTTGAAGCATCAGCATCTTCACTAGATTTGCAGAATATTGTAAACACTCTACCAATCACAGCAGGATAGTTTTGAAGTATATACAAATATACCAAGCCCACAATGTCTTGCAAGACTCCATGAATAACTATTAACCAGATGAGAATTAAAAACGAACAAACAAACAATGTAGAAAACTAGTAGTTTTCGATACAGTTAATTAGAACAGAGATGTTTTGAGGTAGATCATTACTGTTTACATGTTCACAATCTTTGTTTAACTTGGTTTCACTTTTGCAAAGTAGCATTAAACAATGCAGAGCTGAGGCTGACACAAATATCATCTAGTCGCCTTTGGTCAATAAATAAATCGATGTGTTAATTAAGTTTTTACTCCATGGTGTTGGTGCTAGATGAGATGCTAAGGTATCACCAACTGTTGTTGAAATATTTAAAACATTTAAAACATTGAAAAATCACAGATTATCAACCTCACGATGATGGTCAGGATCCCCTGACTGTATGAATATCTGTGCCAAATGTTGTCCCAGTCCTGTTTATACTGAGATTTTTTTCTGGAAAGAAATGAAAAATTCATCTAGACTACTGTATTCCATAATCTAGATGAAATGTCAGTCAAGCTGATCCACTGTTCATGTGTACAAAAGATACATGGGAGGTCCACCCGATCTTTTCTCTAAGATCAAAAATGCCAGCCTCATTGTGGTGCCAGAAGAAAAGTTAAGCAATTACCAAAGTCACTGAGATTCATGCTCGGGTGACTGTGAATGTCTCTGTAATCCTTCTAACAGGAAGAACTGTACAGACAGTCTAACAGGCGTTGAGATATTTTGGTCTGGTGTAATTAATTCACATGCCTTTATATATTCCAATAAACAGGTTGCTTGGTACAAAAGCATAATCAATTGATTAATTAAATAATTATTTATAATCTTCAAAAATTCCAGCAAATAGTCCAGCTTACCTTGTTTTTCTGGCTTCTAAGAACACTTAGGTAACTTGTAGATATCTAAATTCAATAACCAGTCCAATTTTAAATTGTGTTTTCATGACTCCACATCACTCACACTTTGTGAAAATCACAAAAAAATAAACCAAAACCTAAATCTTGTGCAGTACTGTAAGTCTCCCCCATGACACAAAATGAAAATCATGTTTTCATCACTATGTGTACAGAATATTCATGTTTGACTCAAGTTTTGGCACGTTTACAGTGTTGGCTGTTGGTGTGTAATTCTCAGAACAATTAAAGTGGTGCATGGAGTTTATGGCCACAGGGTGCCAAGACATCCCAGGAATCTGGCTGTCCATCAGACAGCTAGGAAGAGTTGCAGTGCTGTTTGTACCACAGATGGCTGATC
Source organism: Paratilapia polleni (assembly GCA_015106735.1). NCBI lineage: Eukaryota > Metazoa > Chordata > Actinopteri > Cichliformes > Cichlidae > Paratilapia > Paratilapia polleni. The sequence goes on along the minus strand of VUQI01007846.1, from coordinate 17,799 downwards.
AGTAGAACTGACTTCTTTTTTTCCTTGCCTGGAGCCGTCATCGTGTCTCATCACCATACACACTTGAGAGCAATGGTTTGTCTCATCTTGCGTTGTGTGTGAAAGTGTGTATTTGCAGCATTAGGATTGGCTATGCAGCAGGTAAACGTGAGCATATTTCTGTGGTGTTTGACTTGGAATATGTATGAGAGCATGAAATTTTGATGGAGCACTTCAACACAAAGCATACTCCTACTCAGTTTTTCACAAAACACATAGAAAGCATCTTAAGATTTAGAGGCTCACTTGTGTGTTGGGGGTTGAAAGGAAACTCAACACAGAAACCGTAGCAATCTGCATTCACTTGCTAAGGTTGGACTGGATCAGACTGAAACAGGCAGACCCAAAGTGTGTCTGCATTCTGGGTGCATTTCAGAGGAAAGTCCATCTGTCTGCTTCTTTTCTTTATTGTGGAATTTTACACAAAGACAAGCCTGCACATACTGGCCAACAGGGTAGATGGTGGACAAGGAATGATTTCACTTTGGTACTGTAATAAGAATATCTATGGTAACAATTTCCTGATTTTTTTTCTTCTGTGCAATGAAAATAGCAATAATACACACATGAAACCACATGTATATTGAGCCATTTATTTCTGAAGCATGCCCCAAGTATGTCAGTATATGTAATGTACTAACAATACTTTCCCCTGTCTGTTTCTCCCAGCTTCTTTTTTGAGGTCTTCCTGAAGACCCACTTTGCCTTTTGGGACTATGCTGGTTATTGAAATATTCATTCCCATCGGCCTGCTTTGTATGAACCACCTACAGCAGGGCCGTGGCATGGACTTTTTATCAGGTGAGAATCTCATATGTGGATGACGATGACGAGTAATATATTAGACAGTACTATCTTGATTGACTATCTTGAACTTCATCTCCCGTAGGTGCATTTATGTTCTCCTCTTGTAGTTGAAAACAGGGATCTCTTGCATGTGTTTCTCTCTTTTTTTAAGCACAGTGGCAGTTAAATTGACACTGTCCATTACTGTACAATGCACACTGCTGCTTTGTGCATGCAAACACTGATCTTTAACCTGCAACTATTTCAGGCAAAATAGATTTTAATTAGTCAGTAATTTTGCTTAATGCGCATCAACTTTAGTGAATTAATTTCTGTTCATTTTTTTTATTTTTAGATTTGAAGTGACAAAATCTTACCTTGTCATAAATGTAACATATTTTTTTTGTTTGAGCACTTCTGAAATATTAACATTTCTGAGTATTATTTTAAAACCTTAAAGACCCAAAGGCTGAACCATGACAGTAACTAATATTGCGCCTCTGTTGCTGCTTCTTGGCATTAACTCTGCTGCATTGATTAGGTAGTAGCACCCTCTAGTGGTACACTTTGGGACAATATCTGAGACTATACTGCACATCACACCCATATCATACCTAACCATTGTCCTAATCATGGGGGAAATTAAGGTGAACTTTAAGGCTGGTCTCTGTGAGCATTTGATGTATGAATAGACTGAGTGCTCACATTAAAACAAACAAAGAAATATATGTAAAACATTTTGAGAAATGTATGTATTATATTTCTCAGTTTACAATCACAATAAATGTAAGAATTTCAGTAAACTATGCCAAAGCTTTACTGGATACTAAGCTAAACGTAATATGTTCAGATTGGTGTTGCATTAGAGTTAGTTTCTGCTTATACATAAAAGATCACATTCCTCTTGTGACTAAGACATTAGGATACACTTCTCCTTTCTGTTACTGCAGCATTAAATTTGAATACACTTCACAGGGTTGGCATTTATAAAACATGCTTCCAAAGCAAAATGTATTTATCTACTGGGAAATATCTCTTTAAGTTAATCTATTTATTAACTTCAACTTGACGAGTCATCATTTGAATACAATTAAATTCTTTTCAAAAACGTCAAATGAAGTTCACAAAAGTGCTTTGTTGAAAATATATGTTTAAGATACTGGGAGATGATTTAAATGTTTTCAGGCAGGGTTTTTCTTTTCTTTTTACAAGTTATGTCATGGTATGTGCAGCCATTCTGCAACATTTTTCAGTTTAGTTTAGTGTTTGTGGTTAAACTTAGGCCAAGAAGATGTAGGCTAAGTACTATTGTATTTTTTTTTCTCTTTTAAACTTACTGTTGCTGTTCCCGTACAAACAAATACAGACAAACACAGAGGAAGCCATGAGGCCATCACCCAGTCACCTGCATCTGAACTGGAACTTGAACAAGACAACAGCCTAGGATATAAAGGTATGAACCCTGTCTCTCTCCCATAGCTGTGCCTTTTTGTCCTGTCTCCCTCTGCTCTCTTCTCTCTTCTCATCCCCAACCGGTCGCGGCAGATGGCTGCCCCTCCCTGAGCCTCGTTCTGCCGGAGGTTCTTCCTGTTAAAAGGGAGTTTTTCTTTCCCACTGTTGCCAAGTGCTTGCTCATAGAGGGTCGTCTGATTGTTGGGGTTTTCTGTCTAATATTGTAGGGTCTTTACCCTAAAATATAAAGCGCCTTGAGGTGACTGTTGTTGTGATTTGGTGCTATATAAATAAAATTGAATTGAATTGAATTGAATCCATGAATTAGTGGCATTAGTTGTGTAAAGCACCACGTTGCTGTTACTATAGTGTACAGAATGTTTGGGTTCATTTGGTTTTAGGTATTAAATGTGTGTTTTACACCTTCTAGCAAAGGATTTACTTACATGTTACTAGAGAATTTACTGTATGGAGATGATTTAGTTTGCATGAATTTTTATTTTTTTATTTCATTGGATCCAATATTGCCATTGGTATTGGTTCCGCTAAGCTGCTTGCCTTAGGTTTGTCTTGTAAAATCGTTTTAAAGAAATGTCTGAAATAAGCTTCAACAAAGCTGTCGGTGAAGTGGAGCTCCAGGTTGTGCTGATTCTGTATTTGTCCTTTCAAAGATACAATGTTGAACCCACTTCCTAGGAAGAATACCACATTTGCTTTTGCTGACAAAGACTCTAATACCATTTAATGCCAGTTCAGCAGCTGTCGACCACAAGTTCTGTGTCCAAAGCTAGCACAGTTCAATCCCCCATCCCTTTCCTCTGACATTTTATGGTAAGGGCTTTGACATGAGGGTATACTGTGGTAGAACAAAGCTAAACATATAAGTGTTCTTCTGTCCCTGCAGCCTCTGTGGTTTCTGAAGATGACAAAAAACTGATTTATATGCTGAGCGGTCTTCCTAGACTCTGGAGCAAAGTCAAGTTAACACAAAGAAGAAAATACCATGCTACGATAATTGTGTGTGTTTTCTTTTTCTATTATGAAATCAAAAGCGGAGATTCCACTGTTAGTTTATGTGGCACTAATGGCTGAAAGTGGAATTCTTGAGCCTTTTCTAACATTAAAGATCTTAGTGGACCAGCAGGAAAAAAACAAACAAAAAAAAAAGCATGTGAGATGGTGCAAAGTTGAAAGCATATCCAAGTCTTAATAAATGATAAGACCATCCAGGCGGCTGCCAGTTTGCCAGTTTGGAGGGAGACCGAGAAAAACAGAAGGCATGGCTGTTGCATCAGCTTTTCTGACTGTGTTGTTAAACGTGAAGGCGAGGGCTGCATCTCATTTTGCCTTGGTACTTTGTATGACCCTGAGCAACTGTAGTGATATGCAGCGAAAGGCATTTGACAAAAATGATACAAACAAGACATGAAAAAGTCAAAGAGCTGTCAGATAAAGAGGAGAGAGCAGTGAATCAGTATGGAAATTACGTCTAGTAATGGGTAAAATATGTGAAAGGAGCAACTAATGGCAGCGATTTGTTACATACACAACTGGTATATGCATACAAATCACGAGACTTTTTTGTGTAAAGGATTTTAAAACCTGTCCACATTTTTAATGGATAAAAACTGTTGATAGTACCTAACGGATGATTGAAGCCAAGTTTGTTGCTCTGAGGAGATTCCAAATTATTTATTTTTTCATAAATATTTTTTGGAGATTTGGCTTTGTGTTTATTGGAGATATTTTCTCCCTTGGATGAGAACCAACTGGATAGCCACTCTGGAGTGAAATAAATAAATAAAATTAGGTCTCAGTACTTGGCACTCTCTCCTTGAAATCCTTGCCATTTTATGTGCTGTGTTGTCGTGAAGACGTGCACGTCTTTGTGTTCGTTTTTTCTTTTTTTTAACACCATCTGTTCCTGGAAGTATTGGTGCTTTGGGTTGTGAAATACACAACAGAATTCACAAACTCTGCATTTAGCTGTATACACTACACCTGGTGTTATGTTGAGACCACACATGCATAAAACAAGAGATCCACTGGTGAACCTCTGTTCCTTTTTTGTTTGTACTTTAGCCCTACTGTGATTGCAGCCAGCGTATCTATTAATGTAATGAATTGAGACGAATGATGCAGTTATTACATCACCAAACCATATTGTCTTGTAATACAATCATAGGCCTACTATTGCTTATAGTCTCAGCCAACTGGGCTGCCAGAGAGTCATATTGCAGGGATAATATTTACTTGCAAGAAATGGGAAAAAAAAAGTGAGCAAACAGAGACCCCTTTGGGAAAATAAGAAGGAAAATGCAATATGTGCAGCAAATAATTAAAAATGAATAATGGAGGAAAGAGCAAAAAGAAGTCACAGCTGTACAAGTATTTTTTTTATTGTCATTGTGTTGTTAAAATCATTATGAATACTGTGTAAAAACTGCAGAAAAGTAGAAAATGCAATAAGGCAGCAGTGGGTGAAAGGTGTTTACAATGAAAATAATTGAGTGCATGTTTTATGAAGGCAGACAAGAGCTCATAGTGAGACTGTAATTTCCCATATTTTACTGTTTGTTTACCAACTGTGATGTCTTGGCCTAGAGAGCTGAATGCATTCGGCAGAGCCACCAGTGGTCCACAATGGGCAATTAAAGGATTTGAGGCGAGAGGGCAGGGAGGGCTGAGTATGTAAACTTTGTTCAGTCGAAATGTGAAATAAAAGAGCAGAAGCATCACTGCTACTTCTGTGGCATGAGAGCAGGCTGGGATGGTCGCATTTGCCTAAATGCATAATTATTGTTTCTTTTCTTCTGTTACTAATTTCAGTCAGATATGTGGAGGAATTTTCGAATGCACGCTTTTTATTGTAGAATTTGAAAGGTACCTATTATGCTCATTTCCAGCTCCATATTTTTATTCTTGGACTCTACTAGAGTGGCTTTGCATGATTCACAGTTCAAAATAATCCTCCTTCATCTTTTCCTTGGTGCAGATCCTCAGTTCATCAGCCATTTTAGCTCCTTTCCCCTGTCCCTTTAAGCCAGCTTTCTTAGATTTAAACAGCAGGTGGGTGGGGCTTCTGTGCTTACAGCAAGAGCCTTGTGTCTGAAATGACCATATTAAGAATATTCGCTCTCATCTCATTCTAAAAAAGCCAAGAGTAGAAAAAATTGCCAGAGCATATTGAGTTGTCTGAAGCCTGAGGTTTTGGCTCTTTTGGGTCTTGCACATTATTTGAAACTCTGTCTATGTTTAACATAAGGAAAATAATAAGTCCACTTTAAGCAAGATGTATTTTTGGAGTGAAATGCAGCCTGCCTGCATCACTCAAGGGGCTTTGGATGTTTCATTGTGGGGTGGAAAGAATTAGAATTAACATTAAATATCAATAATGTATTTAACACAAATCTAAACAGCACAACAGAAGTGTTTATGTTAATGAAGAAATGGGGGATATCAGGGAGAAACCAAATTTCTAAAGAGGAATCCTTTCCACCAGACTGTGCTGCGCTTTTGCAGCCAGCAGAGGGAGTGCTGACCTGCTCAGACAACAAAGACATTTCTGTGGTTTACTAGGTTAGAGAATTGCTTCAACTACAAAGTTTATATATTTATCTTTATCGATCGAAGTGTATTTATTTAATCAGAATATCACCGAGCATGCCCAATTATTACCTCATCGTGATATTAAGGACACAATCTACTAGATATTACATTTCTAACGCACTTTAAAATATCATCTAATTTCACAGTAGTATGAGTAGAGGTCAGAGGGTGTGATCTGGATCGATTTTTTCAATTTCTCTGAATGGCAAAATGCCGCTTCAGCCCCACATATGAAGGCACATTTTACCGGCTCATTAAGATCACAGGAGTTGTTTTGTGTGCTGCCTGGGCTTGTCCCTTTTGGATATAATAAGAACACAGTGCACGTCTCTTTTGATGGTGGGATAAAAATAGTATAAATCATTCATCAAGGTCATTTATTCACTTTCAACTGTAGGCACACTTTAAAATATTGAGTGCAGTTTAGTTGGGGGAATCTGCGTTTCACTAAATGCTCTTCTTAACACATTTGGCAATAATGGACACTTGACAAAGCGTTTAATTGGCGTTTATTGTAATCCACTCCAGGTTGATGCGATTCATTAAACTAGACTGATGTTGCTGGACTTGCATATGTGTTACTTGATGTTGTGGCACTTTGTCTGCTATATTTAACCAAGTGGATATTCCACTGTTTGAGCTATTTTGATGGTTTTACAACATTAATTAGACTTCTTCAGCCTCATTTAAAAAAATGTTGAGCTTGATGGAAAGCCTTGTGGAGCCTTTTGCTGTCAGTGTATCCGTATGCGGTTAAATGGTGCCTGACTCGCAGGAATCTCCTCTGCACAACAGAAAAGCCTCTGAATGGGTAGAAAAGCCAAACCAGCTATGAGCGCAGAGACGCACGGCGCCTCATCCAACCAGCGCCAGTCCCACTAAACCGGGGTAACACTACACATTTTAAACCATTAAAGTGACTGCAAGTGGACGCTTCGGATCTTTTCGATCCTTGCTTTTTATTCAGCCGCGGAAATCTCCTTTCGAAGTCGGACAAATCTGATCCCAGATGAATTCCGTGAAGTTAGCAGCGTTTGGAAGTGAGGAGCTGGGTAGTGGGAGTGGAGAAAATCCAAGTGGTGTTGAGTGGATTAGGGCTACTTGTCGAATAACCCGCAAGGATGTCTCCGACTGATTTGAACTTCGATTCAAATTCAAACTCACTCTCCGAGGAGCAGTTCTGAACATTACTATCTGTATTACTGCGGAGCTCAGGAACTCTCCTCCACCCCTATCCCCGTCTTCGGCTCTGCTGTAGAAGTTCTAAATTAGATGAAAAAGACAGAAAACACATTCTCACTGGATTAACACCGCTTCCAGCTGCTCTTAGAGATGCCTTCCTATGTCACAGGAATTTACCTTCTACTGGCATTTCTAAAGATTTCTTCAGGTATGAGTTGCTTATTGTTTAAACATTTTTTTTTCTCAGTCTATGTTCTGGTGATGGAAAGTTTCCAAATAATACCTACTGGGCACGTGTATATGCAAAAATGGAAATTTGGCGATAGCGAAACCGAGTGTGAAGTGCAAGGAGATGATGAATTGTCTCTGTTGTATCTTTAACAGCAGCCTGCAGGTATTTGGGTCACCTTTGCGCTCTGTAGACTGCAGTACCAGTATGTGCCCCCTGACCCATGCTGCATGCTGTCTGTAGTAGCTGGAGGTGACCCATCTCTCTATAATATCTCCCTGCGCTTTCTACAGTCCAGTGAAATACTTTTAAAACCACTTCTTATAACTCATTTATATGTGTGTGGAGCTTATAGTTAAATGCATAGGCTACAGTCAGGTTTATGTGAGAACACACTGTTTTGCAATTGCATGAGATCATTAAAGTGACTAAGTGCAGGAGGAGTTGGGCATAGTAGGTTGTCACCTTCTAATATTTCAGGAGGGGTATACATCAGAACAGAGACTATGCACAGTATTCACTCCTGTTCAAGCAGTGCATGTTGGGAAATCAGCCACCAGCCATCTTTAAACCTCATTCTCACTGGGAGAAATCTGAGACAAAGACTTAAAAAAAATAAAGCTTTGGATTACCAGTATGCGCAGAGACTGCTACCCACAGAGTTTTATTTTTCTGTTGAATGGTCAAGGATAACTCTTAGCAGTGAAGTCATAGGTGGAGGTTGGGGTGCATGTCCTGAAAGAAAGGTTTTATTGGAGTTTATTTTGATGTGTAATCTGATGGGTTGGCTCAGTCTGTGTTGAATAACCCACAATGACCAGTTGAAAACATATTTTAAAAATGTTTGCAAATGTAGTTTTAATGTGTCACTTTTTTCCCCCATTTATTTATTTAATCGGTACAGTCCCTGACGTTTTCTGCTGGCGCCACAGCTGTCAGTAACATTAACGGTGGCCACAAGCTGAAAAAAGAACTGTATGTTTTCAGCACTAGAGCATTCATAAGTGTCTGACACTGACTGATGGTTTTATCTGGTGCAGAACTTCCTTTCCTTGACAGCATAGAGGGGGATTCTTCCAAAGTTTATGGCAGCTGAAATAACTTCAGAATACACGTGGGTTAAACGCAGCCTTATTTTTGGGTGGCAGTCTTTAAAATAAATATATTACAAAAAGTATTACTCGTATTATATTACTTGACACTTTTCAAACCAATGAAAATGTCCTGAAAATGGTTTTCCAGACCACTTTGATCAAAACAAAAAACTGTACAGCTCTAACGTGGATATAATGCAGCATTTTACCAACTCTTTTCTTAAATTTCAGTGGTGAGTCAAAAAGGGAAACAAGCTAAAGCTTGCCCATCCTTTTCAAGAGAACTAAAATGTGCATGACACCAATTTTCCAGTTCGTTGTCTGTAAATTTCCTAACTGACAGATTTGGTAACCGCACAATTCTTAGTTTTCAAGGAGGTTTGAGAAGCACTGCTCCCTTGTCCATTTCTAAAATCATGTCTCGGAGCTATATTAATATGAAAATCATAATATATGAACCATAAGCACCTCTTCCATACTTTTTGTTTTTGTCAAACTGCAGACAAAATAACTGCTGTATGATTCATGTGAAGAGCCCTGACATGAAAGTAACCCGTTAGCAGAAGCCCACGTAAGAGTATTTAATACTCCATTCGTTTTTTGACTCATGCAGAGGACAGATTTTTTGACAAATGCTCACTGATTGAGTTGGAAGAGGTGATTAGGTACACAGTACATGCAGTACCACTGTTTGAACCTGTGAGAGTATATATCTGTGTTTACCCTAGTCTTATGATTGATTACAGAGACTTTATACCTGAGATAGCTGCCATTTTTATATGCCTGCTCTTGTAAATGGTCCAAATTGCAATCAGAATGATTACATCTTTTTCCCATTCTTCTTGTGTTTAATATATACAAACACGCCTAATATGGCAAACATCAGGCTCTTAAAGCTGTGGTGACTAAATCATACAGAGAAACCTGGAACTCCCCTCAGTTAATAGTGTCATTTTAAATAATAAATCAGGTAATGGTAATTGGATATGCAATAATCTAAATGATGGCCATAAAAAATCATATGCTTGTGTCGAGATGGCCTTTTCCCTTTCTTCCCACAGATCTTAATTATGCATCCCCAGAGTGTTGTTGTGCTGTGCCTCGCCGTTCCACCCGCTTTGTTTAAAGGTCTGCAAACACTGCATAAAAAGGAACTACAGGAAAATATAAGATTGGCCCATCCTGTTATTCTTTGTTATGATGGCTGTTTTACAGCTGTGCTTTCAAACTAAGTACAGGGTCATTATAATAACTGTACTAGCTTAGCTGTCGCTAGGATCATTACTTTAGCAATAAATATCCAAAATCCTCTGAGGTGACATCTTACCTTAATAAAGCTTCTCATCCATGTGTTATCAGTGGATTAGCTCACTGATAGCAAAAACATATTCTCAGTCAGTATGATTGTTAAGTACAAGAGGGACTCAGAGACCAGCAGAACTCAGCCCAATTTTAACATTGGTGTGCACAGCAACCCCATGGGGGGGGGGGGGGGGGGTTTTGGGTAAAA
>VUQI01007845.1:10981-21563 GCA_015106735.1 Paratilapia polleni | reverse complement strand
ACCAGGAGGGGGGGGGGGGGGGGGGGGGGGGGGCTGCATCATTCATGAGGGTTAAGGCTAACACCATCACAAACAAGCGAGTATGAGTGAGGGAGAAGTTTCTCCACTTTCCTTCCTTCCGTTCCTCCTTCTTTCCGCACTGTGATACCTAAATGGATGCTGTCTGATGTGTTTGTGTGGCTTTGAGACTGTGCGGTTAGAAAATTTAAGTCAGAGTAAGTGTCTACGTGTGTGTGGTTATGCATGTTTAAACTCCTGTCTAGTCCCTTTCTTCATGCTGTCAAGCCAGCCGCCGAGACATCTCACCATTCAAACTGCGAATCTGTCTCGACCACACGGAGAAGTCAATCTGCAGCGGCGCCACACCGGCGTAACCAGTTTCTACTCCCTGCCAGTTCAAATGCTGTCAATTGGCTGACAGTTGAAAAATGCATCATTTATTAATCGCTCTAAAAAACCCAAAGAGAGACCCAGAGCTCAGCATAAATAAAGCACTTAAAAACCGAGCTGCTGCTGAACACATTTGACAGAGTACATTCACTAATGAGATGTGAATTTTGACAAGTCGCCAGATGCCAGCTATCTGTCACTGAGACGATTTCCTCCACAAGCTCATAGCTAACAAAGAGAAGAGAAAGAAACTAATTACTTTCCTTCACCAGAGGCATAATTTAGGGACAGAAATATTCCCATAAACTGCATCTGCTGAGCCATTAAACTGTCTTAAGAGGCAAATGGAGAATAAAAAACCCCAAGGCATAAATACAAGTTTTCCACTGAGTGTCAGACAAGAGTCCAGTGAAAGCAAAGCGCCTAGTGAAAAAAGAGGCTGGGCCCCATTTCAGAGAATGCAGATTCAATACACAAATAGTACCTGTCAAAAGCTCCAGGTACTGAGCAAAGAATACGGTTTAAAATACACCAATGAAAAGTTAAATATTAAATTATTTGTCAACCTTGTTCTGACACAAAGGAAACAGCTTTTTTAAAAGCTGTTCTTGTAAATATTCAGGCAGCTGTCACATTCTCTGTGTAATATCATGCATTCGCTCACTGTTGTTCCAGGAGCACTGAATGACATGTGCTACAAAATATACTTTAAATGTGTGCAGCTTCATGTAGCTCACTCATTACTTTCAGTTACCTACCCTGCTGCTCATCATCATCTGTAATTTTTTTTTTTTTTTGTAGAAACAAGTGACATGAATTGTTGTAATGCCTCCATTTGTGTGTTAATTTCATACCACCAGCTACTGCTCTTATCACCAATATGACACACAGTCTAATCTGGTCGCCATCTGGTTATCACCATGGGTAGAAACAGAGCAATCTTGGATTATCGGGTTGTGTGCAAAATTTGACACAGGCCAGCCCCGTGTTGGGAAGCATGAGATGAACATAACACTTCAGAAAAGAAGTACCGGAGTGAGACACAGAAAAAGGTCTGACTGAAAAACAAGTTCAGTTTCAACTGATTACTTTGGAAACACAACTATAGGTCTAAAAGTGTTTCAAGATCATGAAGCAGGATAAAAACCAGAATGCTGATGATGCAGTAGCTCATTCAGCTCACGATCTATCACAATTCACAGGTTTTTTTTCCCCGTAAAATGACAAATATGACCTTGAGCACAATTTTGGTGAAGACCCACTAGGTGATCATTGTGTGTAAGTTAATAAATTGTGACCAACACTGTAGCAGGAGTGGCAATTCTTGTGACTTGTGGATGGACGCCGTGCCATGGCGTAAGCTCATCGGACCCTTCAGCCAAATCAGCTAAAAATACGACATTCATGTCTGAGCACACTTTCTGAAAGTCAAAGTGTCTTTTAGGTCCGGAGCAGATGGGAAGTGTGGACTTCTTCTAAAATTTGCGATCTATTCCAAGAACTCTCCAGAGAGACCTGTGTGGATTTGTGAGTAGGTGTGTGTGCATTTGTCTCATCTTCTCCCGCTCTAACTCTCTCATGCAGGGATCAGACCTCTTTGCCCTTGACTGCCCCAGCCAAGTGAAACCTGTCCCAGTTGGACCACTCTGTGGGTCATTAATATTTGAGGGAAACTCTCCTTTAAAAGCTCTTTCTGGTACAGAGGAAGTCATAATCCCCTCTGCACCACAGGAAAAAAAAAACATGCTCAAAAACTGCTAATATGATGTTCACCAAAAACCTATTTCAGAACGTATGCATGAAACAGCTGGTAGGCCCATTTTCTTCTTTCTCAGGGCTTCATAGGACCTATTAGATTCTCACACAAAAAAGATTGTTCGATGAGGCTGAAGTGACTTGTTTAGCTACAAGATCTACTGGTCTCTGTCAAGTTACTGGCTTCCAATTGATAACATGAGAAGCACAGACTACGAGCATATAAGTAGTAATTCATAAAAACCAGAATATTAAAACATTAGGACATGTATGGTTTCTACAACTAGTAATAAGATGCAAAATAAATCCAACTGGACCTCATCAATATGGCAAAGCTGCAAATTCAAAGTTGTATGGCTAGCTTTGTGAGGACTAGATTGAGTTAGAACTCTGTAACGAGGATCTTTCCTTAAAGTAACAAAATTTATGCCGGTCCTCACTTTCTGAAACACCCTCAAGGGGCTGTTTTGGAGGTTAAGAGATGATCTTGGGGTTATGGTCAGAATCAGGTTTAATCATCACAAAGGTAGTAGTAAAAATGTGTGTGTGTGTACCAGCTATGTTGTTTTCTTTGACGTGCTGAGTGAGAAGGGGCCAGAAGTAGTGAGGCCTTACAGGTAAGTTCTGTTCCTTAAGAACCTTCATCAGCTCTAAAGATGTCCCTGCAAAAAAAAAAAAAGAAAAAAGAAGAATAGCTCAAAAATAATTTGATATAATTGACAATCTCTGTGAGGCAGTTAATGCATTAATTTTATGCTTTGATCACAATTACCCAAATGCAAATAAGTGAGATCCCAGTGCATGTGTCAAAAGCAAATAAATATATCTTTGAGCAAGAAGATGCAACAGTGTCTCTCTAAATTCAAGTAGATGAAAGCACGTGCTATACCAGTCTTCTTGGCCTCCAGAGCACAGGACAGAGTGAAGCTGAGTGGTGATGTGTGCATATTTGACTCCTGGAGCTCTTTGCAGTAGTGGATGATCTTCTCCAGAGACTGCAGTGCACACACAGAAAACCAAAATGACATTTACATTCAAGTGAATATTCTACATACACTGCATACGAGTGTGAAAATCAATGCCAGCTAACAGTCAAATGTGAATGAGTACTGACTCTCGTATCTCTAAAATACTGTACGATCCTGTGTTTTTGTGTTAACAAGACCAGACTTGGAGTGAATTCTTATCGCAGTGTACCGTGTCCATGTTGATGCAGTGTCTGAGGAAGAAGTTGCCCAGGTTGGAGGGGTCACTTAAGTTATCAGACTGCAGTGTGGGGAACGTCTTCAAGAGGTTAAAAGCTGTGTCCTCCTGGCCCTGGGTTATGAGGCTCAGACACAAGTTCATGGCATCTGCAAGAAGAACAAACACACAATTTGCAAAACGGCTTCCAGTTTCTTTACCTCTAGGAATCACCACTTGATCTGTTCAGTAATTTAAAAAAATATTTAAAAAATTTTACTTTGTCTTCCTAAAACTACAGTGAGTGCTGTCAAACATGCCATGTTTATGTGCATTACATACCTGGAACGTAACCTCTCTCGTGCCTCAAACGTTCAACCATCTCTGGGATGTGCTGCTGGTGTCCAGACTTGGCCAGAGTGAAGATGACCTGCATGATGTCCCTGTCCATCAGACTGCAGTCTGCTCTCTCTGCTGCCTCCAGAGTCTGAAAGAGAGAGAAGGTAAATTAAAATGAAAGAGAACAGAGGGGGGTAAAACTGAGTAGAAGGAGGGTTGGGGAGTGACTAAAAAGGCAACCTTGAAAATCTAAAATCCTTTGTGAAGTTTGGTCTGAAGGTCTGTACTGTATTTCTATACTTTTTAAACCTTTCAATAAGATGCAAAAATGAAAAGTATAAAAATATCATTATCAATTAGTTGGCAAGCTGACTTGTCTTGGCCTTCTGACTTCCCACAGTATTATTACTAGGCACATGAATGATATATTTAAGGTAAAATATCTAAAATTATTAGGCAAAATCCTTTTTGTGCCCCTTAGGGGTCACATTTGTTCTTAACAAACTGATGCATTGTTGGAATACGACCTCACTTTGCGTTTGGCAGCTCAGCTGTAATGGGCAAATGTTTAAAAGTAAATAAATAAATCTATGTGACAAATTTTGTTACACTTGGTCTGAAGATGACCTGTGCCAATTCTGGAAGAAATAAATAAGAAAATTTTACATGTAAAAACTTTTTCATAAAATACAACACGGGCAAAAATGCAATAAGGCAGAAAAGACATCACATTGGTTTGAACTCGGCTTGATTCAAGAATTCCAATGATGGATTATTTTTTTTAACCAGAATGTCAGTGACATAGAAGCTCATCCATCACACTTCACAGGTTACTGTAATGTGTTATAAGGTTTGTTGTCACCGGTTGGCTGCTTTGCACAAACTAATAAGAATTAAAATCCACTGAGAAATCAAGGAGGCCCGCAAACAGTTAATTAATATTGCTTCACTAAAATCTGTCCGTATTCTAGGAGGATTAGCAATTGTTGTGAAAATGGAAAATTGTTCATAAAACAACCAATACAACCATGACCTTAACCTTGACCAATATTTGGGTGAAGACCCATTAGGTGATCATTGTGTGTAAGTTTGATTAAATTCTGGCCAATACTGTAGGAGGAGTAGTGATTCTTGTGAACTGTGGACAGACGAATGCCTCTCCATTGCATGAGCTCATTGGTCCTTCAGCCAGCTGAGCTAAAAATGGGGCAAGTAGCTCAGAAGTTACACACTTAAGTGCACGTCCAACTTCAACCCCTAGGTGGCACTACAGCACTCAAGCCGAGTGAACATTTCTGATTGTCTCCAATCAATATGTCAAATTTCACAACTTTTCACCTTGCAATCCAGGGGCTGCCATCACACCAAGGGCAAAAGAAAAAAAAATATGGTGTATAACAAAAGGTAGAAAGATGGTCACATCCACAGCTTCCCTGTTTTTCCATCTCTAAGCATAAGCATGATCTTGGCAACTAATTGAACAAACACACACACACCTTTTTCATATTGTCCAGGTCTCCCTTCTCAGCATATGCATTCAGCAGTGATACGTAAGTGTCAGGACCTGGTTCAATTCCTGCTCCCCGCATCACAGGCAAGATGTTCTTAGCGCTCTCGATGTCACTGAAGAGCGATTAGGATGACAGCTCCAATTATAGCATTTATTATGTGACATTAAATTTCATTATGTTAAAAAAAAAACAAAAAAAAAAACAGTGACACTCACCCTGCACAGGCATGGCCAGTCACCAAGGAGCTGAACACAGCTTCGGTGATGGGTAAATCTTTACTCTTCATGAACCCAAGTATGGTGCTGAGAAAGCAAGAAATTGAAGAAAGTTAAAATGAGAAAACTACGTGTAATAACAGTAAAGCCAAGAGAAGCACAGTAAATTAAAACATCTGGATTGCATGCAATGTTACAATGAGAGAAAAGGCTGTTGAACTGAATGAGAAGTGAGTTTTGGAAGAGCGATTTGGAAGTACAGAATTTGCTAGCCTGAGATTATCTCCCAAAGGCCCGGTCACCACATAGGAGAATTTCTGTGCCGCAGCTCATTAGGGATCAATATCTTCACAACATAACACGACCACGCAAAGCCTTGAAAATTCCAAAAAAATATTAAACTCAACAATATCTGTTTTTAAAGTGGCCAAATAACTGCCAAGGAGTTAGAAAAACAAACAAGTCATTCACCCAGGGATTAAACTGAAATTTGTGAGGAGGGGGAGTGCTCGCCTGGTGAGCTCGGGGCTCACAAACCATACTGCAGTCAGTAGAAATAGACTATTTTTCAATAAAAAGTAGGTTTAATGAACGTATTTCACACTGTCATGTGCATGTGGACTGTCAAGAGTAAAAAAAGACAATTTCTGTAAAGACGTGTTTCTGAAAGGTAATTTTTTTTTTTTAGACTTCATTCACCTCCATTGTGTTACTGTAAATTCAGCGTCAGTTGCAGGGATTAAACCTAACTTTTTAAATAGCCAGAAAACACCACAAGGAGGCCAAAGTGTCCCCTCAGAACATGAACATTCTTATAGACTGGTTACTATTAAGAACAGAAAGTTTACTCACCTGGCTCCTTCAATATCTCCATTTTGGCAGTAGGCTGCTATGAGTCTCTGGTAAGTAACCTGTGCACAAAAGTAAAACAAAAAAACAGCTTGAAATCCACCAAAGCAAATACTGAAACACTGGAACACTGCTGTGTCCCAGGTAAATAAGGTACTACTACTTCAGGATGGATGTAAATGATTAAAATGCATAATTAATTACAATATTCTGTGCACACCAACCAAAATCTTTATAGGGATGTTAGTTTCTGTTCTTGTGGTTGATGGGATTCAAGCAAACAGAAATCTAATTGTGCATTCCTTGCCATTGTTGCACCCTGCACCGCACTACTTACTCTGTTGGGCTGGACATTAGCCGCTTCCATCTTGGCCAGGAAGTCAGTGGGGGAGAACTTGAACTCATTCTGCAGGTAAACCTTCAGCAAGGCATTGTAGTGGCTCACATCATACTGTGCACCTAGTGAGGACAATGTGCAGTCAGCATAACTAACACCTACAACATACAGGGATTCCTCTACAACACAATTATAATTTTAATAAAATCCCTAGTGCATGCAAGATAAAAATCAAATAAATGATTATGTTACAAAGAAAACAGTCTACCTACTGCAGCCTCTTACCCATTTCCTTCAGCTTCTCCCAAACGCGGTGTGCCAGCTCAGTGCGCTCCTCCAGAGGCACCTCAGGCAGCAGGGACCCACAGCTACGGAGCAGCAACAAGGCCTGGTTACCGCTGGGATAGCCTGCATGAGGACAGGAGCAGATGGCAGGGGTGGATGTGGACAGAGAAAGAAAGTAAAACAAGTGTGACATTTGAAGTTCAGTTCAAAATACAGTAATATTATGATTTCAAGCAAATGGAGATAAGATGAACAGACTAACAGAGCCAGGGCTGTGAAGGTATGGCTGGCCCTAAGACCACTGACTGGTTCATCTCTCAAAGACTTCAAATGCTCTTCAGCACACAGCTTCTCTGTCTACCTCTTCAGCGGACATCCTTTATTAAATCCTTCTCCACAGTTGTCGCTCCGTCTGCTTACCTGTCCTGCAGATGTCATGGAAGATACGTAGCAGCAGGGTCTTGGTAATGCGACCGGTCCTCCTCACAGAGCTGTCCAGCTTGGTCAGGGCCCAGTCAAACTGCTGAGCCTGCTTGGACCGCACCGCCACGCTCGCTTCATCCTTCTGCTCTGTGGCCACAGTAAAGTTACGCACACACCCCACTGCATATGGCCACACGCGACTGCGGAGGATTACAGTGAAAACAGAGGAGAAGGGGACAATTATTAATGCAAAAGCATTTTGTTTTTTTTTTAAAAAAAAAAAGGTATGATAATTCAGAAAGGGAAAGAAGGGGAAAAGAAGTCAAAGCAGAAAGAACCGCTCACAGTAAGGGGAACTCAATTCTACAGTGGATGCATGTGAGAGAAAATACTTTGCCTTATAATACTCAGACATTTAAGCTTCCCAAGACTGTCACAGTATCACAGGATGTGTTTACTGTACAACAACAGGCATGTTGTCAAAAACAGTTACACAGCTGTATACACAGATGCTAGAGCTGTGACCTTGAGATGGGGGAAAAGTCCCACCAAAGTAGCCCACGGTTACGACTAGTCATCAGTTGTATATCAACAAAAGTCGGTTTTTTCTCTAGTGCTCCGTGATAAAACTGTAACCCCCAATTTTGACTGTAATTTACGTGCATCTCAGTGGCTGCAGGGGGACAGCACAGACTGCTCTCCAATCAGAGGCCCACTGCTAAAAAGTTAGCATGTACAGCTAGGACCAAATATGATGGCAGCAACTGGTTGCCAACAGTTACAGTATCGTTACAAACTAGGTTATTGTAACTGGCTTGAATATAGGTTAAACAGACAGTGAGTTTAACCTGGTTACACAACGTCTCATCATCACCTTGCATAAACTGGGAGCCATGTTTAACCATCGAGCACAGAACTGCTGCCTACGCGCTCTCTAACTTATCCCAACATGATGATACACATATCAACACACCACATTTAATACAGCAGGCCAGATTTGTCTGTACTCGTGTGTGCCTTTGGCTGTCATTGAGCCTCAATGACATCTCTGCTGCTGCATGCTCACGCGTGAGTCGCAGATGTCAGGTACCTGGACGCGTTTTCAGAAACAGGACTGATCTGTCGGGAACGGACGCCGGTCCTTCCGCCGCCGAGAGCTCCGCTGTACAGCCGTCCAAGCTGTGGTCCGTTTCTTTTGGTGCATGTGACCTGAAGCACACCCGAAGGTGAAAACTTGAGTAACCGGGCTGATCTCAAGAGCGCAGCCATGTTTTCTGTCGCAGCGTGTAAGAACATCCGCGCCACGTGACTTGCCAAAAAAAGCATCGCGAGAGCGACGCTGGTAGGGCAATAAGTATGTGATGTGTTGTGGTGTAAGGAAACATTCACTGGGAAATTTCCAGACAAATTCTTTATGAAATAATAAGAGTGTTTACCATTAATACGAAGGTAATATTCAAGAGTGATTAGTATGAGAAAGACATGTTATATTAGGTTGCAATGGCCATTTTAATTAAATAAAAGTTAAACTGTACTCAGAGAGAGTATAAAAAGGTCTGTAGCGTGATCCCTTCACCACTTATTCAGGTAATACACAATACAGTGAGGTTTTCAAATGTTGCATCAGTTCTGCCAAAGCTAGTATGAAATCATCTGTACTATACTGAAATATCTCAGCTTTTATTTCTGTGAGTGTTGCTCAATTTTCTTTGCCTTTTTTTGAAATTTTATATCCATGTTCATTTTTTTTGTACTGTTAATTTATTTATGATAATGGAAATGGAAATGTTTTATACTCTTTCATAGTTGTCCTCTACAAGGCTTTGTATCTTCAATAATAAATAAAAATTAAAGTTAATTGTGAGTTGGTTTACAATTTTACACATTTTGTCACCAACAAAGTTACTGGCATGTGTCTTAAAATTACATATTTAATCAGTACAATAAGCAACTTTCTAAAAAAAAATATGTTGCTGCATCTTGTTTATATTGTATTACTGGCACAAAAAAAACACCCATCTACCCACCCATCCATTTTCTTCCATATATCCAATTCAGGGTCAGAGATGGGCTGGATCCTATCCCAGCTGTCTGCTGTCATAGGACAAGAGGTGGGGTACACCCTGGACAGGTCACCAATCTATTGCAGGGCTAACATAGATAGACAAACAACCATTCACACCTATGACCAATTTCAAATCACCAATTAGCCTAATGCATGTCTTTGTAGTGTGGGAGGAAGCTGGAGTACCCGGAGAGAACCCACACAGGCACAGGGAGAACATGCAAACTCCTCACAGAAAGGCCTCGGCTGCCAGGTGGATTTGAACCCAGGACCTTTCCTGCTGTGAGATGACAGGGCTAAACACTGCACCATCACACCGCCCAGAACGGAAAAAAACGTATTTTATGAATGCTTTTGTTAAATTGTCTTTCCCTGATGTCAGACATGTATATTAAATGTTATGAGACAAAGATTAATGTACAGAAAACAGAAGCGCTTTTATATCAAATCTTCTTTTTAGGTTCTATATCCCTAAATGCAAGGAAAGCTTACTATTCTGCAGTTCAAGACTGAAATGAAACTTTGCTTTTGAAACAGAAATAGTTTTATATATATCCAGACAAATAGGTATATAAAGTCTGACACATTACTTATGTTCACACCATTTTTAAGAATTAGGATTTATATTTGACCTTGGAAACAAAAAAGCCTGCTTATAATTGTTGTTCAAAGCTTGCAATGGCATTTCATGGTCCTCCTCAACAAATAGATTTAAAGCAAAGTGAGCAATGATATCTGTCCACAACCCAGAAAACTCCAGCTACTCGAGAAGCCTATGTGATGTGGTTAAAAGCCCCCATAAAAAACCTATAAGTGGCTTTAAGGGGTAATTTTTTAGATTACATCCTAGCCATTTTAATCCTGTAAAATGTTAGGAAGAAACCAACGTGTCTCATGGATCATACCCTCCTTACACTACTTAAAGTTCAAATATTTCAGCTTTATTTACCTTGCACATTGAACCTGTCATCTGAGGCAATCAATTTTAATATAACACACAGAACAAATAACAAAAAAAGTAACAAAAAGAATATATGACCAGATTTAACATTCCTTAACATATCTGGACATTAATAAAGGACTCACAGTGACTTTTCAGCGGCTGATTTTGACAATGAGACAATAATAGTTTTTTTATATATTTTATTACATTGTGGACTTATGCCAAAAAAAAAAAAAAAACATTTTTTATTTTTTTTTTTTTCTATTTTTCTTTTTTTTTTTTTTTCTC
>VUQI01007837.1:0-15246 GCA_015106735.1 Paratilapia polleni | reverse complement strand
TTCAACAATGTTTCATGATTCAACAATAAGAAAGAGACTGGGCCAAAATGGCATCCATGGGAGAGCTCCAAGGAGAAAACCACTGCTGAGCAAAAAGAACACAAAGGCTCGTCTCACGTTTGCCAAAAAACATCTTGATGATCCCCAAGACTTTTGGGAAAATATTCTGTGGACTGATGAGACAAAAGTTGAACTTTTTGGAAGGTTCGTGTCCTGTTACATCTGGCGTAAAACTAACACAGCATTTCATAAAAAGAGCATCATACCAACAGTCAAACATGGTGGGTGTAGTGTGATGGTCTGGGGCTGTTTTGCTGCTTCAGCACCTGGACGACTTGCTGTAATTGATGGAACCATGAATTCTGCTCTCTACCAGAAAATCCTGAAGGAGAATGTCTGGTCATCAGTTTGTTCCCTGAAGCTCAAGAGCACTTGGGATATGCAGCAGGACAATGACCCAAAACACACCAGCAAGTCCACCTCTGAATGATTCAGAAAAAGCAAAATGAAGGTTTTGAAGTGGCATAGTCAAAGTCTGGATATAAATCTGACTGAGATGCTTTGACATGACCTTAAACAGACCGTTCATGCTCAAAAACCCTCCAGTGTGAATTAAAACAATTCTGCAAAGAAATGTGGGCCAAAATTCCTCCAAAGTCATGTGAAAGACTCATTGCCAGTTATCACAAGCGCTTGACTGCCGTTCTTGCTGCCAAGGGTGGCACAACCAGTTATTAGGTTTAGGGGGCAATCACTTGTTCACAGAGGGCCAGGTAGGTTTGGATATCTTTTTCCCTTAATAAATGAAATCATCATTTAAAAATTGCATTTTGTATTTACTCAGGTTATCTTTGACTAACATTAAAATTTGTTTGCTGATCTGAAACGTGTAAGTGTGACAAATATGCAAAAAACTAAGAAATCAGGAAGGAAAAAATACTTTTCCCCAGCACTGTATATATTCATACCATAGATTAATACTGATTTTAGCAAACCATGGGGCTAGCGTTTTATCCAACAAAAGCTAACTAAAGGTGAGTTTTTTGGGACCCATTTGGTCATTTCCATATTTTTATTCTCATATTCTACTACAGTAGCTTTTGCGTAATGAGGCATCGGTGCAGCCTCCCAGTCCATCCACTGTCTAAGGCTATGTCCACACGTACATGGGTATTTTGGTAAACGCAGCTTTTTCTATGCGTTTTGGCCTTTCGTCCACACGTAAATGGTGTAAATCACTGAAAAGTGAGTTTTTGAAAAGCTCCTGCCAGTTTGAAGATTTTCAGAAACTCAGTTTCTGAGTTTACATGTGGACAAGGAAAACAGAGATTTTGTCTCGCAGCGTCAAAGGTGTGCGCCTTTATCATCTTTTTTGATGTCAGACTGTGCGCTGTGTTATTGCTTGTGGGCTTTTGATTTTCTTCGCAGTTAGGGTTATATCGCCACTTGTTGCTTTGGCATGCTCTTGACAGCGCTTGAGCTAATTTTTTTGCGTTTTCACAAGGACGGAGATATTTTTCAAAACGAGCTTGGAAAAAATCCCTGTTTTTAAAAAAACCCATGTGTATGTGTGGATATAGCCTAAAACAAGCACTTTTAGCTCCTCTCTCTTTTAGGCAGCCCTCCCTTTCAGCCAGCTTTCCCCTGATTGGTTGCCCCTCGCAGACAAAAGATTTGAAGATGGGTGGGGCTTCTGTGCTCACAGAGAGAGATGTGTGCCTGTGATGACCGTATTAGACATATCTACTCTCACTGGTATCATACCTGGAGTTAAGCTTCTTATGTTATATACAAATAAGTATATTTACCAAAATATGACTTTATTTTGCAAAAAATGAAGTTTTTGTTCCCCAAGAATAACTCTGCTCATTTGCAAACATGTCTTAGAAGCTAATTTCAATGCAGAACCATAACCTCAATCTCAATTTCCAAGTTATTGTCTAAATGTTCAAATATTTATTCTAAACATACGTGAAATGGGAAAACACGTGTGAGAAAGTCAGCAGCTTGGTAATGAATAAAGTGACTGAATCGCAGTGAGGTGATAATGGGTGTGAAGTTTGCAACCACGAGGGAGCAATGGATATGTTGATAGAGTGGAAAATAGTGAAAGACAGAGACAGCACCGGATGGAGGTCAGGCAGCAGGATGGAGATTCCAAAGGACAGATGTCAAGTGATAGTAAGGAGAGGGTTTGGAGGAAATGACAGTGCAGTTGCATTGTGTTTTCTCTCTATCGGTATAGCTGTTTCACATTGATGGGTGATTGATTGCTGTGACACAGCTATAACTGTGGCAATGTGTGGCCTCCAGAGAGCAATGAGAAGAGAGAGGGTGGTTTTTTTGGAAGGGTGGAATATTGAGCAGATCTGACTGGAATGCAGCCAGTGGCTAATTCTAGTACAGAGAACGGGGGGTGTTTGTGTATAGATGTGTGGGTGTGTGTGAGAGAGAGAGAGTAAGACAGAGAGACAGAGAGAGCGCTTGGTGTGACGGGCCACCCTACTGGGTGTTAAGAGTTAGCCCATGGGGGCTTCTTTAAAATCCTGTCATCACCGGATTTCCTCTGAATCTCCCCAAAGCATGATGAGGAGGAGAAGAGGAGGAGGAAGAAGAAGCAGTAGACATCAGCACTTATTAATGTTAAACTGCACTGTGCTACCAATAACACAATGAAAGCTGGCATCTCTTGGCACATTTTATTCCCCAAATCAACCAACTATGTGAATTTTAATACTTGACTCCAGGGATTATTTGAGAAATCCTTCTAATATCTGGTTGACTGTCTTCACCACATTCAGGTCATATTGTTAAAAGAAACATTCAGCATTTGTTTTGAAGTTTCCCAGAGGCGATATGTGTATGCTTACAATCAGCAGGACAGATGTTGGCAAGCATCAAGCAGCAATGGTTCTGCTGTAGGGTCCTGAAGGAAACTCTGACCATTCACTTTGACCTTCCTGGAGAGAAAGGAAACATGTTCTTTGCAAATAAGTGAGATGGGGGTGGCACAGTGGTGTGGTGGTTAGCACTGTTGCCTCACAGGGTTAGACTCCAGCACGGGGCCTTTCAGTGGGGAGTTCTCCCCTTGTAATCTGGCTTCTTCCCACAGTCCAAAGACATGCATGGGGTTAGGTTAGCTGGTGATTCTTTGGCTGTAGGTGTGAATGTGAGCGCGAATGGTTGTCTGTGTCTCTGTGTTAGTCCTGTGACAGACCAGAACACCTGGGATAGGCTCAAGACCCCCCCACCCGTGACCTTGAATTGGATAAGTGGAAGAAAATGAATGGATGGATAAATGAGATAGGTTACTGATATGGTAATTACATGTCCATCTCATAATCAAGCAAACAACTTCATGGCAACTCGTGAAAGTTTTAATTCAAGCTAAAAGCTAGTTTGGGGGGGGGACGACAAAATAAAACATTTAACTCAATTTTAAGCCTAAGCAAACACTACCCAAGATTAAAAGACTAAAAATTCACATTTTTAAGCATATTTTATTAACGTTTGATCAAATAAACAAGCAAGACTACCACCTCCCTCCAAAAAAGAAAAAGAAAAGAAAAAGAATAAAATCAGCGAGGCACCAATTAGGCAGATATTCTAGGCTGATTCCAAAGTTCAAAATAACAATATCTGATTGCGTTTGTTTGTTATTTATTCCCACATTATGCCAGGAGACAGAAATGTATTATTGTAAAAGTAATTTAACTTTTTAAAAGTCTTTCTACTTTTCATCACACAATTTCTGAACCTTTAGCCAGAGGTGAATCAGTGCCACACAACAGATAAACATCAGTCTGTTGGGTTTTTTTTGCCTAATATTGTAGGGTTTGTAGCCTACAATGTAAAGCGCCTTGAGGTGACAGTTGTTGTGAATTAGCGCTATATAAATAAAATTGAATTGAATTGAATTGACTGATACTGTATACACTATATAGCTATCCTTATATATATCACTAAAAGAACATTTTAGATACTACAGTAACATTATATTATGTCCATTAAGAGAACTAAGAGAGACCGTATTTGGTTTGTCAATTATATGCCCATGTAATCTAAAGGAGGCTGACTAATTTTTAAAAAGGTATGTCCCTTTATCATATTATATGTAAACTATTCAAGAGGAATGCAATTATTAATTTCTGAGTGCCATTTAGTAATGAGGGGGTGTGGGGGTGTGGGTGGTGGGAGATTTCCATGCCACTGCTTTACATTTCCTGCACATACTAGATTTTACACAAATTGAATTTGACATTTGGTCTGCTAATTTCTGTAAAGTTCCCTAATAAGCAAAACTTTGCCAAAATGTCACAGGTCAGAGAAAAGGTCATCACCTCCATCTCACCAGGTACAGTGCAGGAAAGATGTTACCTCAGTACCACATCTAAAAGACATTTCAAACAATCCAAGTTTAGACAAGCTATTGGGGATGTTCCTGGTGACTAATGAGCTAGTCAACTAGTCTAAAAGACAGAAAACCCTCAGAAAACATTTAAAACTGAGCACAATTTAAATGGGAGAAGTTAAACATTGGCCAGACACATATTCTGTGTGTATTTTAGGAGCTATATGAAACCATTAATCATGTTCCTCATTATTAAAATCATGTCTTAAATGTCACTGAAATGTGCAGCACTTTGTCTTTGTGTATAATGTTGCAAACATTATACACAAAGACAAAGTGCTGGAAAGTGTCCTTCAGGACCATACAGCAAACACACACAATGACAGATTAGTCAGTACTGCAGAACAGCACTACTTAGCATGGCTGTCACCTGTTTACTTTCCACTCATTTACAACTTCCATTCACAGAGAGAGTGAGAGCAAGAGAGAGAGCACCGCTGTCTGACAGGGCTGCACCCCGGGTAGTGCCCTGTGGCACTGTGACATCTTTGAACGGGTAACTGCCATTGTACATTAATAAAATAAGAATAATACATTTAACCAACTAGTATTTCTGACACCAACTAGCAAGGGCAGCAACATTTAAACATCTAGTCAACTAGTCACGCACATCCCTACAGGGTAGTTTCTGTGATGTGAGTTATACTTGATGGAGAAATATATGTAAATTTTATATTTAAATTATAAAACACATTTTGAGGAAAGGATATTTTCTTAATTTTAAGCACCCAATCAGTCAGTAGACATGTCATATTTGAGGAAATCCATCCATCCATTGTCATCTGCTTATCCAGTTCAGGGTCATGGGCGCTGGAGCCTATCCCAGCTGTCATAGGGCAAGAGGCGGGGGACACACTGGACAGGTCGCCAATCTGTCACAGGGCTAACACAGACAGACAACCATTCACACTCACATTCACACCTACAGCCAATTTAGAATCACCAATGAACCTAATCCCACTAACTGCATGTCTTTGGACTGTGGGAGGAAGCCGGAGTACCCGGAGAGAACCCACACAGACACGGGGAGAACATGCAAACTCCACACATAAAGGTCCCAGCCAGAGGGTGGATTTAAACCCAGGACCTTCTTGCTGTGAGGCAACAGTGCTAACCACCCTTCCACCATGCCGCCCTTTGAGGAACTCATAAAAGAATAATTTAGTGTAAGCAAATAAAATCAGTATATTTCACTTAATACAGTTGTGTGCTTGTATCAACTATTTCATTTGATACACATGCAGCATACATGTTTATTTACTAATATGATCATGTAATAACATGTTAAGTTTTCAATTTTATTATAAATTTAATGAAATCAGTAATAATAATCCAATAATATAATGAGTACTTTTACTCAACATCCTTGTATTGTGATAGCAGGAAAAGTACAGGTAAACCAAATTTTATTAATGATGCTTCAGTTCCATTAAGTATGTACAATACTGAAGAACTAAATGAAACTGTAATCACTTACAGTTTTTTTTGCTATGATATCTGCTGTGACAAAGGAGCTACTCACATCTTTGCATTTTGGAATGAGGACGTGTTGATTGATTGTAACTTTATGTATACAAGAATTTTTATAGGCACTTTGATTACAAACAAAATTAATAAAAGACAGGAAAAGATGTGTTTAAACTTGACATGAATCTCAAAACTTGGACTGCACAATTTCCATGCGTGATACAAGGTGAACATGTGATTTGCTAAATAGCTTTCATAGTGTTGTCAAAAAAAGTGTTCTTCATGTGTCTTTTCAGAGCACCTTCCTATTCACCAAGAAGTAACTCATCTTTAATGTAAGCACAGAATCGTTGCAGATGTCATGGTAAAAACTGAATTGTAGCAAATGTGTCAAAGGAAGGTTTTTATTAACTCACAGGACAGGAAAGGGGTCAGAGACAGAGTGATGACCACATGGCAGGAGAGGAACAAAACCGGGAGTCAGAAATATAAAGAAATCCAGAGGGAACAGAGGGATGAAATCAAGTCACACTGGGGACTCACTCATTTTACTACCCCACTGCTAAACACAGCTGTTTACTTCATATCTGCCAGTGTGCGAGTGTGTGTGTGAGAGAGAGAAGAAACAGAGATATGATACATAAGCTAACCACTTTACTGATGTGGTCACCGGCCAGTGGTGAAGAAGCCTGTGAAAGGACAGTCTGTAGTAGCATTAAGAAGGTTGGGATGGAAGGACGACATTCACATACAGACACTTGGTCAAGAACCCCTTCTCGACATTTTTTTAACACATGGGTACCCCTTTAGCTTTGACTTCCAACATGAGGTGGCAGGTGGTAAAATCACACAGACTTCCAATCAGAAGAAAAGAGTTTGAGTCCTGTCTAGGTCTTGGACAACAGTTTTGTTTTGTTTTGTCTTGTTTTGTTTTGTTTTGTTTTGTGTGCACTTCATTATATATCATCTCTGTCACTGTTTCCTTCTCCAACATTAACTTGTTTACCACAGCGCTCTTTGGTTACCACTGTTACGCATCCCTTATTGATGACACCAGCAGACCGCTTTCCCCTGTGGTCAGATGTTGTGGGACTCCTATTGAACTCTATTGGACTGCCCTGCACACTGAAAAATGATACTAAAAGGGAACCCACTGTGTTACAATGTGAAGTCAACGGGTCCTGACCAGGCTTCGGTATGTGACAGGCTAGTAATCCTGCTGATCTGCCACTGACAGTTGTGGCCATGTTATTAGGTATACCTTGGTAGTACTGGGTTGGACCCCCTTTTGCCTTGGCAAGGATTCAATAAGGTACTGGAAACATTCCTCAGAGATTTTGGTCCATATTGACATGATAGCATCACACAGTTGCTGCAGATTTTTCAGCTGCACATCCATGATGCGAAGCTCCATTTCTAGCACATCCTTTGGGATGTTGCCTTCCTATCAGCGCACAGCAGCTAGCCATTCTCCTCTGACCCTTGGCATGAACAAGGCAATTTAGCCCACAGAACTACCGCTTACTGGATGTTCTCTGTAAACACTAGAGATGGTTTTGTGGGAAAATCCCAGTAGATCAGCAGTTTCTGAAATACTCAGACCAGCACATCCGGTACCAACAACCATGCTACGTTCAGAATCACCTTTCTTCCCCATTCTGATGCTTCAGTAGGCCGTCCTGACCATGTCTACATTCCTAAATACCTTAGGTTGCTGCCATGTGATTGGCCGATTAGAAATTTGCATTAACGAGCAGCTGAACAGGTGTACCTAATAAAGTAGCCAGTAAGGCTAGTGTCCAGTTTGTCTGTAAAACACTTTCTGTGTGTGAAAGGATTAGCCTCAGTGAAACTGTTTGCCACATCGATTGCATGGCCATCAAAACTGAAAATTCATATTCAACCAGCATACATTTGACTGAAAGACACCTTCACCTGGTTGTGGGCGACAAATCTATGCATGCATGCGAGTTTGGGTGCATGTGTGTGCACTCAACAAATAAATGCAGCCACAAAGCTGTTAAGGTGGTAATGCGCTGAAACCTTGGGTCAGGCAATCACAACAGCCAGTGGTGCAATGATAGAGCATAAAACACACATGTGCACTTGGGCATGCACACACACACAAACTTCTCATTATGACCCTACGATGGGCTCCCCGCCCTCCTCGCCTCCTCCTCCCTTCTCCCCTCTCCCCTCTCCCCTCCTCTATTGCACAGCTTCTCACCTCCCAAGCGGCTGTTGGTATTTTTGTTTTGCCCTCGGTCTGTCTGTGGCTGCACCTGTTGTGCGGGAACTGCTGCAAAGCAAAATTAAAAATGAATTATATCTTTTGATACGTAATTCATCTGAGGGAATTAATATAACATATTAATGCTAGCTCAGCTTGTGATTTTTATGGACTGCAGCAACACTGAAGGTGTTGGAGGAAAACGAAAGAAGCCGTACACAAGGGCCATTCAAGGGCTTGCACAAGTTCACATGACCAAAGAAGCCTAAACATGACATTCTATCAGTGAGCTCTCCAAATAATCTGTGCAGAAATCAGCTTGGCTAACATGTTGATAGTGCCAAAAATTAGAATGCACTTGTGATAGGATTGGGAACGCTTTGTTGTAAGCCCACCTTGTGTGCTGTAATCAGTTTATTTGTACAGCATTAATCAAAACACAGCTACTGGTGCATTAAGCAGTAATCATAAAACAATACTTAACAAGCAAAAGGCATAAATAATCTTAGTGCATGTTGTGAATTAATGCCAGAGTTAGCAGGGTAAGCACAGCATGAAAACAGGTCTAACAAAGTCTATTTAAACTCATAGACTCGCACAACAATTAATAATGTTTTACATATTATGTTTACAGATAACTGGGAGGTCATCATAGTGGGATGTGTAGTGTAATGAATGTTTTTGCTAACTGCGGCAACCTCACTGGTCAAGTAGTACAGTTTTCTTAGGATCACCTCAGGTCTAGTTTGATGTCAGTAAATGAAGCCTTACTGAAATATGTTCCTACTTCCTGTTTGGTGACTTTTCTGCCAATACTGATTGGATGCAAGGGATAAACATTTCCAGCATTTCAAACATTTAAAATCCAGTTTATAACTTATGAAGAAGATCATCTGTGCCAGATTTGGGGAATGCTGGAAAAAATATGTGACTAGTAAAAACAATTTTTATAACCTTTCTATAAAGTCCAAGTTGCAGTTGCATTAATTAGGTTGGCATAACAAACTAACAATGTTCAGCCTTGGGACCTCCCATGATATTAGGACACAGGGATTGTTTGCTTAAGGCTAAAACATGAACAGTTATTTAGCAATATGCATTCTTGTGTTGCATTGCCTCTTTGTGGTCATTTGTCACAAAAAAAATGATGTGAGATATGACCTTACTTCCTGTTTGGAAAGCTTCACTGCAAATTTTGATTGGCTACAACTGACCAATGCTTTTGAAAATCGTAATCCAACTTTTTCTGGTCTTAGTCTGAAGATCCTCTACTGCCAATTTTGGTGAATATTGGAAAAATGAATCAATTGGTATCTTATTTTTGAAAATGAGTGATATGGCTCAAAGGTTACATAGAAACATTGCATCGTAAATGCAAACCTCGACCCATTGGCAGCACTAGAGTGCTTGAGGTGCAGACAAGAAACCTGGTGAAAATAATTATGGGAATGGCAGAAGAAGAAAGAAAAAGTAGAAAGAATAAGTGCAGTTTAAAAAAAGGTAGAAATATTTCCCCCTCAAATTTTGAAGATGATAGAGGTACTTACACACACATACATACATAGACAGAGTACAATGTACCACTTAACACAAATTATTCCACTGGAGGTCCATATGTTCAAGGTTACGGGTGATTGAATGACACACTGGGGATCTAAACAACTGTTTCCATCAGCCATTCTATTCCTTTACAGTATTGTGTTTCATCAACAGTGCTTTCAATTTCATTTATTGTTCAGGCACAGTGCCACTTTTCATGATCACCTGGCAGGTGTTTAGAGCCAACAGATAAATATGTGCATTCAGCTCCAATTTTTTTTTCTGCTTTTCCTGAAATAGTTATAGCAGTGGCCAGATGAAATGAACACTTAGTGGGTTGTGGAGTACAGATGGTTTAATTAGACCTGATGATGAGACCTTTTAAGATAAGATAATAAATACTTTTTTCATCCTGGAAGTTGGGAAATTATTGTGTTACAGCAGCCAAAACACACAAAAAAACTTCACTCAACAAAATAGATACAACATCACTGAACAAAATAGCTCAGAAAGGTAAAAAAGTTACACTAAAGAAGGAGCTCAATTAAAAAGAACTTACAAAAAAGTGAATAACTCAATAAAATCAAAATATGAAAATAGTAAAATAAGGAGCTTAAATCGTAAATAAATGCAGGTTTTGTGGAATGAGGTGGTAAAGATTTTCTGTAGCTGTCCTTGTGGCAGCAGAGCTGAAACAGATATTATAGAAAGTGTTCAGCTGCATGTCCAGTAAGTTGTGTAGGGGGTGGTCAGGATCCATTAATTATCCATAGCCATTCACCACATCAACAGACATTTCAGTGACCTCTGCATCAGCTGATGGAGTAATCCAAACAGTGTGTTGATTCAAACTGGATTCAGACAGCAACAGCAATGACGAATTCCCTCAGGGAGTATTATGGATTCCAACAGCTTGCAGTTTAATATTCAGGTCACAGAAATGTTACTTCACATGTCCGGGATAACGCCACTTTTCAATCACAACTACTGCAATCCCTCCATGTTTCTTCTTACCACTTAGATTAACGTTCCTGTCTGCCCAAAAAGTCCTGAAGCCACGTACAGTCACACTGTGGTCTGGGAAGTGTGAGCGTAGCAATGCCTCACTGCAACGCTCCACAACATTTCATGAAGCTCTATGACAAAGTCATTAAAACAAAAAAACAACAACAGCAATGGGAGCGGCTGCAGGGAAAAAACAAACAAACGAAAAAACCAAAAGTGGTGGCACCAGATTGGTAGAATGATGATGTGCTGTGACAAAACCTAAAAAATAAAGGAAATGCCTTAAAAGCAGGTTCTTTAAATTGACTTGACTGAAACTCCTCAGTGATGGAAAGCATGTTTTGAGGCTCCAGTGCTAATATCACCTCTGCTGTTAGTGCTGTTGCTATTCTCACCTTTCATTAACAGAAGCGTGTTTTTTTCTCTGTCTCGAAAAAGCAGCAAGACTCAGTTGCCTTGTTAAATACGCATCTCCCTCAATGCTTAATCTGAAAATAAATTCTTTGATGCTGCCGTGGTATAAAAAATAGACGTTGCCATTCCCAAAGTGTGCAGCTAACTCAAGTCAGCAAGGAATTCTTGTTTTTTCCCTTTTTATCAGCTTCTTTGTGCATTTAAGGAGACGGTTATAACTGTGAATATTTTCAACCTTGTTCATGTTTGCGCCATCACACTTCATTACTGACTTCACTTTATGTTTCTGTTCTTTACTTTGCCACTAAATCTGTTGTTTAAAACACATAACAATGCCAAAATGATCTCTAGCAGCTCCAACTCTAAAAGCAATGAAAATACACATACATAAATAGCACTAAAACACACACTTTGCTCTTAGCTGACTGCTGGCTTTTATGTACCAGCCTTAAAGTTTTCTTTCATGTATTTTAGTTACTGAAATGCATGCATGCAAGTAAAGGCTTTAAAATATTTCTACAAGCTGAAGTAAACAACCCAGAGATGTCATGCTGCTCTGTAGGATGTCAGGTCCACGCTTTTTATCCAGAAACCAGATTTGCTGACACCTTAAATTCATTTTCTGTCCAGTGCTTCTGCATGTGCTTATAATTTAGTAAAATTATGAATGCATAGCTTTTACTTGTAATGGAGTATTTTGTTTTAGTCGTTGCTACTTTTACTCACTGCTTCTTTCTGTACATGCATGTAAATACTTTGCATTTCTGCTTACATGGTGTGAATTTTTACATATAGAGAGGCAGCTGTATCAGTTGTATTGTGATTGTAACTCCACACCACACCTCAGTGCAGCAGTGAGGCAGATTGCTGCAGAGTCCTGAAGTTCCTAAGCTCAACTGTTGCTGCAGTGGCTCCAAGCCACATCAGCTGATCTCCAGACTTTCTCCGAATCTTAAACCTACACCCTCCTCCCTTCCCCTTCTTCTCAGTCCCACTATTTCTAATTTACTATTTGTCTTCCCATGTCTTTGCCATATATTCCTTCCTTCTACCCAATTCTCTTCTCATTTCTCATGAATAACACTCCTTGTGCCAAAAATTAGACTGAAAAATGTACATGACAATTGATATACACTACCAGTGGGTACTTTATGCACACTGTTAAAGCACTGAAATTTGATGAACGACTAGGTTAGAACATTTTATAACAAATATATTTTAAAAAATGTACTGTAAGACAATACATTCAAAATAACAAAATTCAATATACAGTATATTACTCAATCAAAACATCTATGTGGGAGAGATAAGAGGATGATATACAAGACTTGTTTCTACCTTTTACTTTAGGTTGATCTTCATACTTATGAAGTTTCTCCGAACGTTATCTTACTGTCCAGCACAGAGGATACAAGATGCTAAAAATGTTGATATACTAATTTCACTTGCACTCAGTTATTTTTGCCCTCAGCGCTATGAGCTTAGTGGTGTGGCAAGTCCTTGGCAGGCTTTTTTTTCCCCCTGGGTGTTGAGTTTTAGGCTGTACACAGACTACTCTTTCTTACTGGTCAAGGTTGTTGGTTGATAAAAAAGGAATACCACTCTATCTATCTATGTTTGAGTAAGTACCTGCTAGGAAAATGTCAATCCTACAGGCTTCCAAATATGTCAATGTGCAATCTTCACTGCTCACTGTAACAGTAATCAGTGATCTTTCACAGATTACACAATTTTTTAACCTTTCCTACAGCTGCTTAAAATAAATGTCAAATCTCTGCTCTCCTCTCTACTCTTACTTTGATTTTGTTACAGCCAAAGCAGTCAAAACTCTTAAAAAATATGCCACCTCATTGTCCTACTTATTTTGCAAATCAGATTTTTATTAAAATAAGGTCACGCAAATTACGAGATTTTTACAGCATGTTTACCATAAGGAGCTAAAGCACCACAGTTCACTTTATGTTCAAAGAGAAAGCGCAATACAGATAAATGAAGTGTGATTGCTTCATAATGAGAGGTTTATTTTTGAGCCTAGCTGTGGGCTGTTAACAACATCTGTGTCACTTCTGACTTTGTAATTTGGAGGCTCTGTAGGAGGTTTGTGGAGGCACAATTGTTAAAGTGTGAATATATTTATGACTATATTTTGTCTAACAGTACTCTGCTAACTCCAGTTAAACTCTTATCGACTGTGTGAGGCGCATTGTGTGTTTGTGAGCTTCTTTTTAAGTGTGTAAATTTGTGTGGGTACATGTCTGTGTTACAGTCTACATGGAGTTTGGGAACATGCCGTCCAGCACGGGCTCCATTTTCACTCCAGTGATCCTGGTAATGGTCTTGTCCCAGTGTAGACTGACGCTGACTCCAAGTCGCCCTGACAGAAAATCAACTGCTTACATGTAGCTGTTTGCTGAAGCGTACACAGCAGCAAGCATTATCACTGCACCCTGTACTCTATCTATCTATCTATCTATCTATAGATAGATAGATATCTGTGAAAAAAGCACAAAAATAACTCATGAACCACAGCGGTACTATACACAATGTAACATTTACAGATTAATTATGAACTTCAACTTAGACTTCAACTAAGATTCTGATTTTGACCTCTCTTCTGTTTCTCCTCACCCCCAACCGGTCGCGGCAGATGGCTGCCCCTCCCTGAGCCTGGTTCTGCCGGTGGTTTCTTCCTGTTAAAAGGGAGTTTTTCCTTCCCACTGTTGCCAAGTGCTTGCTCATAGGAGGTCGTCTGATTGTTTGGGTTTTCTGTCTAATATCGTAGGGTCTTTACCCTAATATATAAAGCTCCTTGCGGCGACTGATTTTGTGATTTGGCGCTATATAAATAAAATTGAATTGAATTGAATAGAGCTCTGCATGGACAAGCACCAGCATACATCAGAGAACTTTTACATCCATGTGTCCCCAGCAGGTCCCTGAGGTCATGTGATCAGGGTATGCCGGCTGTGCATCATACAAGGCTGAAAACTAAAGGTGACAGAGCTTTTGCAACAGTGGCCCCCAGACTCTGGAACTCT
This sequence comes from Paratilapia polleni, assembly GCA_015106735.1. Lineage (NCBI taxonomy): Eukaryota > Metazoa > Chordata > Actinopteri > Cichliformes > Cichlidae > Paratilapia > Paratilapia polleni. Next base: position 1,142 of record VUQI01007837.1, on the reverse strand, counting down.
CTCCCGCTGAGCTTGAGATCTGTGGACTTGGTGGTCTCTTTAAAAAAAAAAAAAAAAAAACCAGCTAAAAACTCATCTTTTTAAACTTGCTGTTGGTTAACTTTTGTTTTTACTTTCTAGCTTTTGCTGTGAAGCACTTTGTGATGTTTATCTTGAAAGGTGCTATACAAATAAATTTGACTTTACTTTTACTTTACTTCAACTAAACAAGTTCAGAACTTACACATAACACAACACATAACCATGTTTATAAGAATATTGTATTTTTAGAAATTTTTTAAATGAAATTAATATGTGCAATATATTATGCTGTGCTGTCAACAGAGTAAATTTGTGTGTCAAAGCTTGCCAAAAGTGGGTGCTAGTATAGCTCAGTGGGTTCAACAGGCAACCCATATGGCAAAAGACTACTGCAGGGCTCAGGTTTGATTCTGTCCTGGGCCATTTCCTGTGTGTCATTCACCCAGCTCTCTTTCCCTCCTTTCCTGTCTGCTCTCCTGTCCAGTCATAAAAATAATGAAGGCCAAAAATAAAGCTTGAAAGAAAGACTTTACTAGTTGATGAGGCCTTCATTAATGAATAATTAGGTCAATTATAAAGTCCTTGTTACCATATCATCCATTAGTAACATCTAACACTTTTGATCACTGTTCTGACCATTGTATCTGCATGTCAATTCAATTCAATTCAATTCAATTTTATTTGTACAGTGCCAAATCACAACAACAGTCGCCTCAAGGCGCTTTATATTTTAGGGTAAAGACCCTACAAATTAGACAGAAAAGACAGAAAACCCCAACAATCAGACGACCCCCTATGAGCAAGCACTTGGCAACAGTGGGAAGGAAAAACTCCCTTTTAACAGGAAGAAACCTCTGGCAGAACCAGGCTCAGGGAGGGGCAGCCATCTGCCGCGACCGGTTGGGGATGAAGGGAAACAGAAGAGAGCAGAGCGAGACAGGACAAAAAGGCACACCTATAGGAGAGAGACAGAGTTAATAATAGCTAATGATTAAATGCAAATGGTGTATAAACACATGGAGAGTGAAAGAAAGTGAGGAAGAGGAAGTGCTCAGTGCATCATGGGAAGTCCCCAGCAGCCTAGGCCTATTGCAGCATAACTAAGGGATGGTTCAGGGTTA
>VUQI01007831.1:1359-31556 GCA_015106735.1 Paratilapia polleni | reverse complement strand
TGTTCTGTGAGAGGAGTGGCATCCAGGCTCCACCCGAAGAGGTGGAGTAATATCAGGCCTTCGGGGAGGTTAGAAACTCCAGAAGGCAAAACCAACTGGGCTATGACAGAGGCTGTACTAAGGCTAGGGGACCACTGCAGTTTTTTCACTAAAGTGCAATACCATGAATGATTACTAGGAAGAATTGGTATGAAGGCTGAATGGCGGTGACACATCAGCTCACTTAATACATTTCTTCCAGGGAACTTCCATTTTGTCCATCTTTATATACAGTCTGTGGGTTGTGACCTAAATGTCTTCTCTTGCTGGATTTTTCTCTTTTTTTTGGACTAATTCCAACAGGAGAAAATACTGCAACTGTAATAAAACTGGTATATGAAATCACTGCTCCAACTACTGGATTCATCAATATCTCTATAAAAAAGATCCCTCCCAGCTTATGTAAGGATATTTCTCACATTACACCTATATTCATGCTACAAATTATACACCAGTAAAAGTGTGTCATCAATTCACTGATTTCAGAGAATGAAACTGTGTCTTATGAAGGAAGTGGCGGTGCTGCTGCTGTACCACTGTATAATTTACAGCTCTGGTGTGTCAAGATGAAGCTCACTGGCAGACTTTAACCTCTGAAAATGAAACACAGTCTACTCCACTCTTTGCTCTGTAGGAGCGATCGCTCCCAGCCTGGCGGCATCTTCCTAACCTTCTTTGCATATGACTGCAGGGTTCGGCATCAAAGAGAGAAAGTCACGAAGCAGGCGGCGGCAGGCCCCGTCTGATGAAATGCTCACTGCTGCTATCTCGAGCCCTGGGAGAAGGTTTTACTGTACAGCCTGCACGCTTTGCATTTACACTTGAGACACTTGGCTTACACACTGGTTCAAGGCGATGCGCTACTAATGCAGGTGGGGGGTCGCTGTATCGCTCAAAGATTCGTTGATAGAAGTCGAAGGAGCTGATGAACTCACGCTGGTTCCAACTGGTGACCTTTCAGCTTCAGGAAAGGCACTTTAAAGCTGCAGTGTGATAAATCCTGTCACGAAAGTCTCACTGAATGAACTGTCTTTGTGTTTGCATTGATAAAAGACTTCACTAATTTCATCCCACAGACTTTTTCTGGAGCTGAAAGGAATGAATATTTCTCCTGGGTGGATCTCCTCTATCTAAAGGTTCAGATCATTCTGTTTTGTGTCCTATTTTTGGCTACCATTCCCGAATATAGAAAGACCATTAACTGCTCAGATCTGGGGATCATGAAAGGACTCAACTTCAAAGAAAATATTGAGGGGGGACATAGAGGGTAGGTAAGTGGTCATGAAGTAATAAGAATATACTCAGTAACTGCTTGGTAAAACACTACTTGAGGGTGCAAAAAAAGAGAAATTTATGCTGAAGTAATCTTTGATGAATAAGTAGTTATTGTTTTGATCAGACTTTATCAGGAACAGTTAAGATTTAAAACATATTTCTGCTTACTTTACAATATACACCTAAAGAACAGAATAAAACAGTTATATCACCACTAGTGATATACACACGAACAGGTATAACATTATGACCACTTATCTAATATTGTGTTGGTCCCCCTTTTGCTGACAATTTGGCCCTTGTCCAACTCACTTCAGCTTGCAATTGCCGTTAGAGTTTTGGGCACCAAACATACTTGCTGATGTTTAGGAAGAGATAATAATTTAGACAGTGTTTAACACAGAAGGAAATGTCTACAGTAGTTAATCCATTAATAAGTTTTCAAATGTGAGAACTTGCTGTTTTTTCTCATCTTATTATAACAAATTGAACATTTTTTTGGTTTTAGACAAATCAACACATTTGACATTTGAAAACTCTAGGAAACCTCACATGTTTTTACACCAGACTTTTACATGATTTAACAAAAAAAAAACTAATGAATGAAATGTAATGAAAATAATAGTTACTTGCAGCCTTGCTCTGTCCTTTCAGATAACAAATTTATGTGGAAGTTCCATGTAACATGTACAACAAGAAGCAATATAAAGCCATAATAAAGATAAAATCTTCTTGTTGGGATGGTTTTGGGGTGAGTCAGTGCGAAATCCTGCTGGACTTGGCTCGTTCACAGCTTTGCATTGTTGGAGAGGAGGGAGATATAAATACTCAGACAGCTTCCTGCTTCTCCCTGCTGGGTTTCAGCATTACAGCCGTCCCAGCTGAGCACACACCCAGACACAATAGACCAGCCCAGACCTTCATAAAGGATTATCAAACAAGTCTCCTTCATAGTTTTATTCAGAGCGTGACAGAACAGGCACAAAGGCAGAGAGAGATTTCAGGGTTTTGAAATGATTTCATGGAGTCATGTGAAAACGTGTCGAGGAATCAGAAAATAAAGACTAATGCACTCCTAATGGGTATTCTTATTGCTACTACTGCTAGTACAATGTTGCTACTTCTAACACAACAACCAGTGCATCAGCAACAACAAAGCAATACCTATTACTGCTACTAGCCTACTGCTACTAATATAAGACTATTACTACTGCATAATAACTTTTGTTAATAGACTGCTCCCGTAGTAGATTACCACTATTTACAATTGCAGTTTCAAGGTCCTGACTGGAATGCCTTGCTATATTTTTTAATATTGATTATTTGCCCTTGGTCTGATATTTATTATTGTTTATTTAAATTTCATTAGTACATTTTTATAGGGAGACATATGGAGTATGCAATACCACAGCAGCATTTAGCCTTCTCAGCTAATTTATTTTAGAAATAAAGTGTGTCCCTAGATTGCCCTTTAAAATACCAAAAAATTCGACAATACAAATACAACCAGTTTACATCTGATGATACTGTAAAATCTCACCGATGTGTAACTGCATAAAACACTAAGGTCAGGCTACAGTATATCAAGTGAATGCTAGCCAGTGAGAAAACCAACTTAGCTAAAACTAAATCTAGTTACTGATTTCTGCTAGTTTTTGTCTGTTTATTAATTGTATCCATGATGATGAAGTGACATTAACGATGAAGTTTTTCACTTTGTTGTTCCACAGCAGTAGCAGACAATGCAAAATGACAAACAAAACAAGCAGCAGTGTTGCCAACTCCTCAGTAAGGAAAGTAGCTATTGGCTGCCCTAAAAGTCACTAGAAGTCGCTAAATGACATCATCGCCTAATTTCAGCCGTGGTGAGGATCATAACCAACAACAATGAGGCGGCCTACAGAGAGGAGGTCCAGGCCCTCACATCCTGGTGTCAGAACAATGACTTGCTCCTCAATACCAGCAAGACAAAGGAGCTTGTAACTGACTTCAGGAAACATAAGGATACATCACATGCTAGTCTGGTTATCAGTAGAGAAGAGGTGGAACAGGTGGGGAGTTTCAGGTACCTGGGTGTTCATCTCTCGGAGGACATGACGTGGAGAGTGAACACCAAGGAGCTGGTGACGAAGGCCCAGCAGAGACTTTTCTTCCTGCGGTCCCTAAAAAAAATTGGGCTTCCACAGAAACTCCTCACCAACTTCTACCAGTGCACCATGGATAGTGTCCTGAGCTATGGATGCACAGTGTGGTTCTCCAGCTGCACCACAGAGGAGAGAAAAGACCTGCAGCGGATCACCAAGACTGTGCAAAAGGTCATCGGTACCCCTCTCCCACCCCTGGAGCATATCTACTCTGCCCGGTTGAGAAACAGAGCTGAAAAGATCAGGTCTGACTGCACACATCCCGGACAATGTCTTTTTGATACCCTCCCCTCTGGCAGGCTCAGGGTCATGAGGGCACGGACAGAAAGACTGAAAAACAACTTCTTCCTGAGGGCTGTGAAAGCTCTGATGGAAGCCTGAGCTGGACTGGCACCTTACACTCTACACTTTACTTTTTTTTTTTTTTTTTCATTATTTGTCTTTTTTTTTTTTTTTGCTATTTATTTATTTATTTATTCATAACTGCACTATCCAACTCAAATAACTTAACAATAGCCAATTTAATAGTTCCTCTGTTCTTTTTATCCTTTTTATTTATTTCATATGCTGCTGTATAAAAGACTGCCGTCAAATAGAGTTTTGTTGTATAAAAATGTACAATGACAATAAAGAATCTATCTATCTATCTATCTATCTATATATATGTGTGTGTGTAATTGTAATGGACGCTATAGGAGAGAGGAATAATGTGAGAGAGACAAAACGAAATATGTTTCTTCTATGGATTCTTGTTTTTTTTTTTTTAATGTCACAATTCCAACGCTCCTCCTTTATCCAGGCTTGGGACCGACAAAAGTGACCCAAAAGAGACACGGCGGCGGCTTCACACATGCGCGATTCATTTGCAGTTTGGACGCGGAGGGGTGAACATCTCCTGCTCTGACTGCTGCTCGAGGACTGGGCCGCCTGTGAATGCTTTGGGATGGGGGGAGTAACAACCAGAGTTATTATAGTTTTATATTTTCTTATTAGTTTTTATTTTTATTTCGTTTTGACTTTTTGTTCTTAATTCAGTTTAGTTTCAGTTAGTTTTCATTTTTTTTAAAAGTCTAGTTTTTATTTTTATTTTAGTTAACTAAAATGTTTTTTCACTTCTAGTTTTAGTTTTTAGTTTAGTTTTAGTTAACTATAATAACCTTGGTAACAACAATATGTGCTTTCACGTCAGAGTCTCCAATAACACCAGAAAAAGTCACTAGATTTGTCGCTAGTCGCTTTTTTGAAAAAGAGTCGCTTAAGGGTTCTGAATACTTGCTAAATATAGCGACAAAGTCGCTAAGTTGGCAACACTGACAAGCAGAAAAATCCTGCTAAATATAGATAGCTTAGCTAATGCTGGAAAAAAAAATTCAACTAAAGCTTGTTGCTGCGATAGCTAATTAACCGTACCTAAAACTAAAGTTAAATTTAGCTGAATGCCTGCAAATTATACCATAAGTACAGCAATAGTGACTACAGCAGCTCTTGCATAGTTATAGCATTTTTTTTCTTTCTTTTTTGAGGGGAAGACTGCATTTTCAGGCATAAGGAAATCAGAACTAAACATGTTTTCGCAAGATGTGAATAATGAAAACATTTCAATATTTCAACTAAAGAGGCAGGAATACAAAATAAACTTTTTTTAAAAAAAAAAGCTGTGCCTGATAACACTTATAGAATAAGATGGTAAATTTTAAAGTATATGTGTGATGTGCAGGTGCACTTTACACATTACCATGCTATGAGGTATGCAAGAAACATGTCTGCAGTTTACAAAACACCATCTTAGCTTCAGAGCTGCTGCACTGAGCTGCAGGGGAGGACAGGGCGTCCTCTCAACCGATCTGATGTCTTTTTCAAAGCTCTCACACCCTCTGGGCTTTACTTTCAGAGTGGGTTTTAAGGAGATTTTCCCAAGGAAAAAAGCAGTTTCATAAGCCCATGAGTGTTGCTTTTGAATGATGCGTGTGAGAGCGAGAAAGTGAGTCTGACTCCAAGTGAGCTGTGGTGTTTTATAATCTTTAAATTGCTCTGAGCACTAGTAAGAGAGATACTGCAAAGTTCAGGGTGAAGACCAGGGCAGGAAGTCAGGTGCTAAAACTGCATCTAAGATTACTGTATATTTTATTTAGTGTGTATACATTACCTTTGCATTTTTGGTAATCTAACTGAGAACTAAAGTATTTCAAGTATCAAATTGTCTTTTTTTTTTTGTTTTTAATGATCCGCAGAGGATAGGTTCCTCTGACTTTGATGTTATTAGGAAGCTGACATTTTATGGCTTTGGCTGAAATTTCTCAACAATTAATTGATTCAGATAGTCATCATCAAGTGAATTGTATTAACTTTATCTAGCAGCACCATATCAGAATTTCATTACCATCACTGTAAAAAATGTGCATATGTTAGCATGGTAACAGGCTTAACTAAGATGTTGAACACATTAAGTATATTATTGTAGGGTCTTTACCCTAAAATACAAAGCGCCTTGAGGTGACTGTTGTTGTGATTTGGTGCTATATAAATAAAATTGAATTGAATTGAATTAAGTACACATATAATACATACATATATACAAACAACTACCTCACTGCAGCTGCCTTTCATTCATATTGGTACATCGATGCAGCTCCTCCTAATGTAAGTATAATTATAAATAATCACAGTTTGCTGAATTTTGTGCTAATTTTCAAGCTAACTAAACTTTTTTTGTGGAAAAAAATCCTGCAGGTTAACTGTGGTCCATATCATAGATTACCACAGTAACCACAGTTAAAAGTGAAGCACCTTAATATCAGTATGTCCACTCACTCTGCTGATACAAAACTTCAGACTGAGTCCATAACTGTGCAGCTACTAGCTACACCAAACCCTCCCCCAAGTCACCAGCACCACCTTATCCCAACCCCATCCACTAACCCAAGCCTGCAACAATTCAGAGCAATCGTGCCATCAAATCTGCTGCTGACATTGCAGCCGAGGGAGCTCTTCACTAACAGAGGATGAGTCACACAGAGAGTTGAAGCAGCACAGCTCCACATAAGGACAACAATCTCTCTCTAAAAGTCAGCAAGCAACAGGAGATGGCTCTTGGCTTGAGAGGGACCTCTTTATGTCAGTGGCGGCACCGCTCGACCTCCAGTTCTTCCATTCAGAATAGTGGCACCAGAAACACCACCTGCCTTCTGAATGCAACACACAGCGACACACCAACACCTCTGTTTCCCGGAGACTTAAAGCAGTCGGGCTGTGACTGTGCTTCCTGACCAGCTATTACAGTTGTGATTAAGAGGGCGTGACTTGCTAAGGCAAGATTATGAGCTAGAATGTCAATAATTGTTATACAAAAGGTCTCAAATATGAGAAAAAAAAAACCAGAGCTTGCTCAGTGAAAATCACGTGAAATTAAATTTTAAAAGATTTTAAAAGTTTAAAAGATGTGAGTATATGAGACTGGGCCGTGCTCTGTCTGATGTGATGATGTACAGTACAGGAACTCCACAGGGGACTGTGCTGTCTCCATTCCTGTTCACCTTAGACTTTCAGTACAACGCCAGGTCATACCACCTACAGAAATACTCTGACCATTCTGCAGTAGTTGGATGTATAAGTGATGGGCAGGAAGAGGAGTAGAGAGCACTAGTGGATGATTTTGTGGAGTGAGGAGTCTGGGCAAAACCATCTGCTCCTGAATGTGAATAAGACCAGAGAGATAGTGATTGACTTCAGAAGGAAGAAGACAGCTATGCAGCCTGTGTCTATCCTGTGACAGGATGCTGATGTGGTGGAAGAGTACAAGTATGTGAGTGTCCACATCAACAGCAGGCCTAATTGGAAGACCAAGCAAAAGCAAAATGATGGAGATCTTCTATCAGTCAGTTGTACTTTGCTGTGGTCTGCTGGGGGAGCAGCATCGGAGCTGGTGACATCCATATACTTAATAAACTGATCAGGAAGGCTGGCTCTGTGATTGGCTGCAAACTGGACACTTTTGAAGCTGTGGTGGAGAGGAGGTCACTGATCAAGCTGTTATTTATCATGGATAATACTGAGCACCCTCTGTAATACTTACTGGACAGGCAGCAGAGCACCTTCTAGAACACACTGATTCAGCTCCTCTGCCACAAGGACAGGTATATGAGGTCTTTCATATCACATGCTATCAATCTCTATAATACAATACATCTGTCTGGCAGAGAACATATTGTTATTATTATTATTGTTGTTGTTATTGTTAGTAGTAGTAGTAGTATTTCATCAGCATTTCAACTGCTGTAACAAAAGAATTTCCCAAATATGGGATAAATAATTTTGTGTAGTATTGTATCATATCGTATTGTTAAAAGGACAAAAATTTGATTTAAAACCAGAATAATGTGATTGAAAATCTAAATCATATATAAAAATTTAGAATTATGAGTTCAGAAACACATATAATTATAAGAAAATAAAAATAAATAAAGCGCCTTGTGGCAACTGTTGTTATGATTTGGTGCTATATAAATCAAATTGAAATTGAAACTGAAAAACTAACAAGTATGACTTACATGACTTTATATTTTAAAACCTTGAAAAAAGTCAATATTTGGACATAAAAAGTAAAAATGTTACTTGGTCAGATAAATAATGCCAAATTTTGAGTTTAATGTGCACTTTTCTTTGACTGTTTATTGCATTATTTTGACACGGTTACGTTTTGACTTAACATGAACGTAACTTTAATCATCACTAGCTTTTCTTTTTTTTTCAGTTTGATTAATTGTTTGATTTATTTTGGATTTTTTTTAGTACGCATGATCTTCCATACATACAAATAAACACAGCTAAGAATTGAAAGCAATTACTTCCCACAGCCAATCACAGTGATCAGGTTTACTGCAGATGTGCCTCAACTTTATTTTTTTTTACAGCATCATCATGTATCTTTTGCTCCACACCCCAGCAGAGAGTCTTACATTTGCAATGCTAATGACTGTTAATGTATAAGATAGGAGTCATTATGAATGCTAGATGCTTTACATTCTTGTCACCAGCAATGGAAAACCACAAGTTCTGTAACTGAATAACTGCAAGGCAGCAACAAATATACATATATTTAAAAGAAATGCAATAACATGCTGGGAAAATTTTGTAAATGTTCACATTTGAGATGCTTGTATCAGTGGACCAAGTCAAAATTGCTCACAATTTTTGTTTTGTTATTTTTGTTAACAAATGATTGATCAACTACAGAATGTCATTGCTAATGTACTGGAACTAAAAACAACAACAACAAAAAAAAAAAACTGGTCAGCAAATACTTTTGATTAGGTTTTCAAATACATAGTGCAATTAACTGAAAATCAAATTGAGAAAAAAAAGTTGTAGAAGCTTGTAGAATTGCCAAAATAATAGAGGCCACTTTAAGGACAGAGGTTAGTCCTCAAGACATGGGACCAGTGATGTTGTGTTGTGAAATACAAAAAGTGAAAAGGTCTGCACATCATCCAGACTCCAACTGAATAATTTAATTCTTAAAACATTTATACAAAGGCAATCTTTCAATCGATAGGACCTTCTTTAGGCATTTTTCCAATGGTGATGTTGTGTGCAATGGGATTCCAATTCCACCAAGAAGGTGATGAACTGATCCAAGGAACAACCCTGGTGTGAATATGTCTATGTCTCGCTGATATGTTCATGCACTGACTTGTTTGAAATAATTCAGAACCAGTTTTATTTGTTTTGTTTTGTGTTTTTTTATCCATAGAACAAATCTGTAAGTAGCTTGTATTTCTAAATCTCTTTTATGTGTAATGGTTCTGAAATCCAAAATCTTTTCTTTTATTGGAAGGGCAATCAATATTTTCAGTTTTTAAGTTACAGTTACAAAATCTTGGATCACCCCTCATTTCTTCATATTTTGCTGGGAAAATGGGAAATAGGTGCAAGTGATTTATTAAAACATGTGCAAAAATACATGGAAGTACAGTATATGAGGCAAAAACAGAGTTTGTAGAATTCTAACAAGCTTGAAAGTTAGTATTTGGTATGACCACCTTTATTCTTCAACACAGCCTGAACTCTCTTAGACAAGCTTTATTGTAATTTCTGTAAGTAGTCTTCAGGAATAGTTCTCCAGGCTTCTTGAAGGACATTCAAAGCTCTTCTTTGGATGTTGGCTGCCTTTTGTTCCATTCTCTGTCAAGATAATCCCACACTGCTTCAATAATGTTGAGGTCCGGGCTCTGGGGGAGGCCAATCCATGACTGATAGTGTTCTATTGTGTGTTTTTCTATCCAGGTATGCTTTTACTGCATTGGCAGTGTGTTGGGATCATTGTCATGCTGAAAAATGAAGCTGTTGCCAATCAGAAACTTTCCAGATGGTATTCCAAGGTGGATCAAAATCGGACGGTAGTTTGGTGTATTCATAATTCCATCAATTTTGACAAGATCTCCAACGCCACTGGCTGAAATGCAGCTCCAAACCATGACAGAGCCTCCACTGTGTTTTACAGATGGCTGTAGACACTCATTGTTATACCCCTCTCCTGACCTCCTCCGTACATACTGATAAGGATTTGAACCAAAAATTTTAAATTTGGGTTCATCACTCAATAATACCCGTTGCCACTGATTTTCAGTCCAGTTCTTGTGTAATTTGGCATACCTCAGCCTTTTCTCTGTGTTTCCCTTTCTTAAGAATGGCTTCTTCACAGCCACCCTTCCACTGAGACCATTTCTGATAAGGATTAACCAAAGGGCCAGATGAACTCAGGTCCTGTGTCAAGTCTTTGCTGGTTTTCTTCCTGTTTCTTAAGGACATGACTTTCAGATATTGTTCATTGACTTTAGATTTAGTTTTTAGGCCTTTCACTACTTCTTTTGTCCTCCACTTGTCCAGCTTCCTGAAATTTTTTAAGGACACACTGCTGAGATATACTCTTTGTGAATCACCTTGTTGGTGTAAAAATACAATTTTATGCCTGTGAAACTGTGTTATCTTTGCCATCTTTGGTAGATTCAATAAAGAAATGGAAACAAACCATGTGTTTGTGTGACAGGCTGCTAGTAATAAAGTCTTTAAGGAAACAATTTAAAATTGGTTCTTTGCTAAATTGTCTGTTATGTCTAGAAACAACACTGGTTCATCCTTTGAGTTAGGTGTCTTTTTTTGTGCTTGAATGATTCATAGTGTCAGTCAGTGTTAAAGTGGCTTAACAAACAAAAAAATATTCCTCTGAAAATGATCAGGTACAAGGATTGGATTGAAAGTGAGTGAAAAAATAAATGTCCAAATAAAAACTTTGATAGACCTTCAGAAAGTCTGGAGAACTATTGCTTGGAAGCACTGCAAAAAATTAGACAAAGGTCTGGCTCCTTGGAAGCAAAATACAAAGAAGCAGTGACTCAAGACTTTTGCACAGTACTATATGTAACTGCAATATAGAGGTCATTTGATCAGATGAAATATTTTGTATTTGAGTAACACAATATGGATCCATGGTCCACACTTAATCTAGTGTAGCAGCAGTTACAGGACGGTTGGACATGTGACATGATTTCACTACACCCAAACCCAGTAGGTTCCACTTAAACCGCAGCAGGCCTAGCAGTAATTTAACACTAAATTGAGAGTTGCAGCATGTTGTATGCGGACATAATAGTGCAGTGGTAATGTTCCTTTAAAGCAGCAGATAGTGGGTTTGAATCACAGGCACTGCACAAGACTGTACAAGAGTTTTGATTGTTTAATTTATAAACGGAGCGTTCTTAAGAACATGAGTAGATCTGAATAGTGATCTTAGAACTGAATGTAATATAGCACTTTCATTAAATTTCTCAACCTAATCTGACACATCATCCCCAGTTTTTTTTTTCTTTACAGTGTGGTTTACAGTAGGGACCCAACAACAGATTCTTAGCTGTACATATTGTGCTATGCTTGTTGTACCTGCTGTGTTACTTATTGTATGTTGCCTTGTGGTTCCTTTGGCAACTGCAGTCTTTTCCTCTTCTACAGGCCATAGTTAGTGCATTGTGAATAAAGCTGCTGTAATCTGAAAATGAAAATCCTACCTCTACATTGTTATATGCTGGTATATCCTGCCTGGCTCACCCAAACTTCATCAGCAGGGGTTAAAGAGGAAGCACTTCTTGTTCTCCTTTCCCGCAGCCAATTACAGGCCTTTGCCGCTGCATCCATAAGCTCATGCCGAGTTTGATGGTGCCGTGTTTCAGCAACACAAACTTTGAGAGAAATGAAGGATGGGGATGCATGCTGAGAAAGGAGAAAAAAAAAACAGCCTGTGAGGACTTTGCAAACCAGAAAAGTGTGAAACATGAAAGGCTGACAGAAAGTGAAAAATCTGCACATTCTGTGTGGAGGTGCTGATCGTGCATCAGCACCTGCAGCAGGGGTCGCCTGTGGGCAGCCATCGACTGCACTGCAAACTTCTCAGAAAACACACACAAGCTTCTCAGCAAATTCGACTTTGCTTCATAATTAACAACAAAATCTGGAAAAAGCGTGAAACGTAATCGGCGTAGGTTTGTTGTCTTTTCTGCAGGCTTTTGAGTTTTTAAGGCTATACTGCACTGCTTGCAGGTGGCTTTTGGATGAAAACCATAACCTGCAGAAAGCTGCGAGCCTGGTAATTGTTTCCTATATGTTGTTAAAAGGGTTGGAGTTGAACCAGTAGTAAATGCACACATGCCTTGTTTGTGTTCTGTTTAGTATGTAAGTGAAAGAAGCAGTGAAGGGGGACAGATAGAAATGTAAGGAGGTGCACTGTTTTTCAGTTTCTGTCATATTTACATGAACATAAAACACTAGTTTGCACACTGGTGGAGATTACAGGGCTGTCCAGCAGTGTAAACATTGTTTACTCAGTATTTTGTTTGTCATAATGGAAAAAAGGCCTTCCCCTTTGCCCCTGTCATAATTACCACTAGAAGGTGCTTGAGCATAAACACAGTATATTTGGACATTTGCTGAAATAACAGCTAAAGGTCGCTTAACATTAAAATTTAACTGTATTTTGTAATAAGCTCCTGCAGAAATAATATAGTATGTTTTTTCTTTATGAGAGGACAGTCTCCATCCCTAAAGCTGGCCTTTCCACATGTCGATAACTATTTTGTTAAGTTCTTGCAGTGGAAAAGGACTACACTTACACTAGCCTGTGTTAAACCTGAGCTTGCAAAATATAGCCTACAATAAAAATAACAAATAGAGCCACAGAGCCTGCATAAGGCCTTACAGGCTGTCCATAAATGTGAACACTTAAAACAAACCTCTCCACTACAGCCACATTTCACTCTGGTCTCGGCTGCTCCCTTGGGTTTACAAATTGGTTTCTGTGTTTCTTCTTCTCTGACGGATTTGTCCCTGTGGTATTGTTACATCACCGGTGTGAAATGGAAGCTCTAGAAAGAAGCCCTTGCCCTTAAAATGCTGACGGACTGAACCCGAAACCAAGAGTGTCTTAGACAGAAACACTCTGCAAGCGGAAGATGAACAAACACCAAACTGAATGCAGATCATAATCAATGAAAAACTGTGACAGTTTTTTTTTGGGGGGGGATTTTTCTCAGGACAAAGGATGGCTTTCCCTGCATCGGTGATATTAAATTAAAAATACATTTCAACTTCTGCTTGGCTTTTCTGACCCATTCCTGCTGAGTGTGTTCACTCTTATCAGGGGGAGTGTAGTCTTTCTGAGCTCCGAGGCTCATTAACAGACCATTGCACTCAAGGGAATTCACTGGAACCACAGCAGTCTATATTGATCCCAGTCCAGAGCAACTGAAATATAAATGAAGGATTTTCATTGTGTGGACTCCTTTGTGCAACCACGGCTCACCATTATCCAACAGTGTCTGGAGAGTTTCTTTTACTTACTGTCAATATTTAGACAGTAACACAGCAGAAAGGACATTTCAACTTATTTAAAGGGAAGTTTTCAAGTGCTATGAGACAAAAATAATGCTTAATTTATTGATTAACCTCAACTACTTTCTGAGGACATCCTGCAACCATCCGTTATCTGAACTTATATTCCCTGCTGGATTAATCTGCAGGCACATCATACATGATTAAACAATTTTCACTGGAAAAAAAAAATATTCCTAATTACATCACAGAGAGAGTGAGAGCGAGAGTGAAATTTTAATTTGTATTTAGATGCTTTGGCAACGTGGTTCATCTAACATTCATGCCAATAAAGAGGATTATTGAAATGAATCAGGAAAGAAACAGAGCCACAAAGACAGAAAGGCAGAAAGCAATATCTATTATATAAACAGGATGAAAATCACACAATGAGCAAACGGGAGAAAGACATTTCACGTTACATGCTCTATGATATTATATATAAATGCTACTTGCATTATAGCGCTGTTGCACGCAGGTCACATAAACAGTGCAGTTTTGCTGGGTTTGTGTAACGTTCACTGCTCATAGCTTGCTTTTTCCCTCTTAAGCAAATTGTCATTTATTGTCTAACTTTTTTTACTCTGGTGGCACACATGCTTTTATCTGCCAGTTGTGCAGAAACAATTATTTTGATGTCTGACAGAGCTTTTTCATTGCACTAAAAGCCAAATCACATATAAAAAAACTGACATAGAAATAAAAGCTCAAATATTAAAGAAAATGTGTGGTAGCTATTTATCATTTAGTTATTTTTTACATTTGTACACGCAAACAAGCATCTGTCTCCATCGTGCTCACGAGCAGTAAATGTCATGTAATGTCGCAGAGCGGGTCCTGTGCATAGAATGACCTGCTACAGACCCTTCTCCTGTAAAGTCAGTCAGTACAATACTAATCAGCTAACTTTGCGTACATCCTATAACAATACAGCACAACTTCACGTACATATCATTGATCTCAAATGTATGGACGAGCAGATTATAGAAATGTACGTAGTGTTTATATTACATTATTATTACACTGGTACAATCAGTTAACTCAAAATATGTTTTGCACGCTATTTACACAGATCAGGTATAACATTATGACCACCTGTCTAATGTTGTGTTGGCCCCCCTTTTGCTTATCATACGCAACAAACTGCGATGCACTGTGTATTCTGACACCTTTCTATCAAAACCAGCATTAACTTCTTCTGCAGTTTGAGCTACAGTAGCTCGTCTGTTGGATTGGACCACACGGGCCAGCCTTCAATCCCCAAGTGCATCAGTGAGCCTTGGCCACCCATGACTCGCTCAAATCCTTACGCTCGCCCATTTTTCCTGCTTCTAACACATCAACTTTGAGGATAAAATGTTCACTTGCTCCCTAATATATCCCACCCACTAACAGGTGCCATGATGAAGAGATAATCAGAGTTATTCCCTTGACCTGTCAGTGGTCATAATGTTAGGCCTGATCGGTGTAGCTGCTTTGTTTTCAGCATCCTGGTATTACTCACGTCAGCTCACTGTCAAAATACCTGTTGTGAAAGTGACATGGAGTCAGTTAGATGAAAAACAAACAACAACAATGAAATGTACACAGTGATGGTTTCAAGAAGTCTCAGAAAAGACCACATCATACGATCTGTCATGTTTTTGTGTAAACCGGGGAAATAATTAGAAGGTTTAAAAATGCAAAAGATTCTGAGATGTAACAGGAGGAAGAAATTATTCATATTCTGAACTATTAACTATTACTACATTAACTATTAATTTCTCTGTAAGAAAAAAGGGTCAGATTCTTGAGTTGTATCATTCTGTTGAAGCAGTGTTCTTTGATTTCTTTTTCAGCATAATACTAATCAATTTTATGAGACCAAGTGGACATGTTTTGAACCAAAGATAACATGCTTAGATAATAATATGCTCTTATACTCATATGTATATCTGCAAACTCCGCTTTAATCGCATATAAAACTGTGTGTTATACCAATATTCAATTTTCTGCAATTTACATTGTGTGCATATTTATGTACAACCATGTACTCTAATATATACCATATACTATAGGTATTGCAACGCATATAGTGTGTAGCATTTTTTTTTAAAGAAAACTATGCTTTTTATTTTCACACATACATATAAAAAGCATGAAATCCAGATGATAAAATAGAAAAAAAATCCAGAATTAACTAGATGTGGCTAGTGAGGCTGAGAAGCTGAACATAGAAATACACAACACAAAAGAAAAATAGCAAACTAAAAGTGGCAGAGTAGTCAGAAATCAGTGGACAATTTAAAAGCAAAAAATATGAGAGGAAAGATAATAATCATGAGTCAAATGTGATGCTATTTTTTCTGGTAATGTCTGAGTCAATACTGGCCATGGTTTTTTTATGTTAAGAGGGGGAAAAAAAAGGAAAATGAAGCTCATCAACTTGTTTTATCACCTGTGTTATTTTGAAATAAGAACGCTATCTTAACTCTACATAAATTATGCCATTAATCTGTTTCAAATAGATTCATATTTCTCCTCTGGGAATAATAAAGTCTTGTATTTTACATATTGTATTTCACATATGTGTTTATTTTATTATATTTTCTGCATTTTGTGTTAAAATGTGTGTTTTATGCTGCAGCACTGCTAAGGTTGGAAATTTAAAGGTACGTTTTGTAATCACCCCTTATGAATTTTAACTAAAACATTCACCACCAGGGGGCAGCATTTTACCAGTAGGTGTGTTAAAATGGGGTTTATTTATTTATTTATTTTTGGACTGGGTCTACTGTTCTCTTAACTTTTTATATTTCGTTTTAGCCCTACTACCTTTTCCCCAAGAGGCTTTGCCACCAGTATTAATACAAATGTGTTCTTACTGACTAGCCTGGTTGACTGCTCCACCATCTCATGGCACAAACTGGTATTACACAAAAGTGTGGGCTGGCCTATTTTAACTTCGGTTGATAATGGCTTAAACATTTACATAGATGTTTTTTTTTTTTTACATGAAGTCATAGCGGTTGTTTCTTTAAATTCTGTGGATAATAATGTAAAACTTTTAAAAAAATTAGCAAGCTTTAAACAGAGGAGTTTCCAACAGGTACCTTTAACTTGCATCCTCATTGTGGGCTGCTTTGCATTTCAGTGACACTGACTTTACATATAATGCCACATATTATGAATATGACATAAGAGAGAGAGAGAGAGACAGGTGTGGATCAGTGGAGAGGGAGCACGCGAGAGAATGGGAAAGGTAGAGCGACACAGGCACAGAAGTGGGAGTGGAAGAGAGAGAGAAAGTCGCCATTACTGCCTGGCTGTGCTGCTGAGAGGGGAGGGAGCACACAGAGCCAGGTTTCGGCTTTCAACGCATACCACACTAACAGCACCAAAATACACTAAAATACGGGCTAACCGGGCTTGTGGGACTACAGCGGACTACACCTTCAACTAAACCTGACTTCGGATTTTGTCGGAAGCCTCCAGGGAGCGCCGATTGTGGATTGTAACAAGAGTTTTGATTGCCTTTTAATGTGGGAATGCTTTCTCCTCTTCTCCGTGGTATGTGGATCTGGGAGCGACCATGTTATTAGGTGGGTAGGGGAATGTATTTGGACTGGGATTGGGACTTCATTATCTTAGCTAGCACTCCTTTATGTGGATGAAAGCTACCCGCACGATTTGCGCCAACCCGAGTTAAAAGAACCCGAGGTGGGAATGTGAGTGTGACTTGTTAAATCAGCCGAGGTTGTGATTTTAACAAGTCTTCCCAGTGTGAGGCTGTTGCTAACATTAGCCACTAGCTAACTCATCCTCCTGGCATGCTAGGCTAACAGTGCTCGGCTAATGTTAGCTAGTAGGGATTGGAAAGGTGGGTTTTTTTCCTCTCCTGGAGTCTCAGGGCCAAGGCAGGCCGAGCCGGGTATCGGTTTTTCTCTCTAGGGTAGATTCGTAACCGCCCTATCAGATCCTGGGTCTGCCAACATTAGCCTCGAAGCATTGACGCATTAACTTACCATAAAGGTCTGCTGGTTTTAATTCCAGCATAACTAACTCATTCACGTTAACTCCTCTAACTCACTCTCACTCCTCTAGGATACTTTGATGTTTTATGTGATATCTGCCCCTTTTCAGTTGGCTTTATTACACTGTTACAAATAGGTTAAAGCAGAAAATTAAAAATAATCAAGAAATAGAAAGAAAATTCTTAGCTGTGGTGTCGCCTGAGTTCAAAACCTTCGCGCTCGCTTAGTATTAATCGCTCGTTTAATTGTTTTTGAGTGCGTTTGGAAGTTGCTGGATTTTCTACTTTAACGTCCTGCTAACGTTAGCTCTGGGGACGGATGGCTGGATGGAGGGTCACATCCAGGAGTGCCACTGGGCAGATTATTGAATTTTCCCGACATTAACGAGGGTGTGTTTACACATACACACCCTTAACGTCTCAGCGGTGCTGAGGAGTTGTAACCACATATATCATTAGCTGCTTTTTAACGCCTTTTTTTTCTCCCCCCTTCTGTGTCTCGCAGTACGCAGGCAGGTCAGTGGGTTTGTCCTGCTGCAGCAGCTCTGCATGCCATTTGCATCGACTCAGGCTGCTGCTGCTCCCTTTGCCCCTTTCCCAAACTCTCATTAAAGGGGTAGTCCGGCTTTTATCCAAGAACCCGTCCTAATGCTTTCTGCCCCGACCCTTTGCAGACCTCTCTGTAAAATTTGCCCCAATGCTCAGTTGCAGAGATTTTTAAAAGCACGAGTTATTAGTGCGACCCATTTGTGTTGAAAATGGCAATTAGGCTCTTTGTTGTTTCCACTTAGTATGTGCCATTATGTCGTTTCAGTGTCCAGAAAACCATAAGGGTTCACTCAATGATTTGATGGGGCTCTTTTGTCCATCATTGTCATCACAGTTGGTGTGTTTAGGGCTTTTCTCTAAAGCTTTTTCTCCGAAATGGACTGTGTTTGGAGCGAAGCTATTGATAATAATGCTAATCTGGAAAGGTGACTAAATCCTACATTTTACATGTAGGGTATCAAAATATTGTATATAATGTTTTATTGTGTAACACCTGTAGAAAGTTGTAAGAATGAATGGTAAGGAAGAGTTCCCACCTTTATCATTTTAACATTTATTTTTCTGTTAGAACTGATATTTATGGATAGGCAAGTCTGGAAAGCTTTGCAGTTTTGTCTGCATTGCTACCAGGAAAATGGATATTGGTATTGGCATTATGCTGATGTACTGGCAAATATTCAGTGCTAGTGTTGGTTCTTGCAAACTGCATAAAGGCAGTGGCACTGACAAGCCCTGTGAGTGATGACAGGGTTGATCGTGTCAGTTGGCCTGTAAACTGTTGTTCTTACATCATCGACACCCCCAGGGAAGGGGGAAGTCAGATGAGTGACACCCAGCTTCAGGTCTGGACCTGACTTTGGAAGAGGGTGACACAGTTTTTTAAATGAGCTTCAAAAAGTCTGATGTTCTTGAAAGGAAGGCATTTTACAAGAAGCACCACTACAGAGTCTTTTGTCAAACCCTTCATTTTTTTGAGCAACTACACAGTGAACCATTTCCTTTTTAGACTGATTATTGCTGGAACTGGTAGGTCTTGAATGCATTTTGAGACAGGCGTTATGTCTGTTATATTTTTGTCCTTTGTGTCAACTGTAGTTCTCCCGGTGATGGCTGCAATTTAAAGCTGCATAACACATTGACAGACGATGAATGCCTTTAAAAAGTTGAAACCCAGAAATCCTGTGAGGGAGGACCAGTTTACTGCTACAGCCTTGGTGTAGAGGACAAGATTTAATACTTGGGGGAGTCTGTTTCTCTCTGAGCAGAAAGCACACTCTACCTTTTAGGAAGCAGTTTCTTTTTTTTTTTATAACTTTTGATTCATCTCTTCCTGTTGGAGGAGAGTTGTCTGTACCCAGGTGAGAAGGAACCAGTTGTGCCTCATTTTAAATGAATGGCACACCCCTCTCTGTTGGAGGCCTGCTTTTAGATTTAGGCTGAAATCAAAAATAAAGTTTATTTTTACTGAAAATTCCAGCCGGTGCAACTTTAAAAGGTTTACCATCCTTGGCAGCATGTTCCGCTGTGTTTCAGGGCTTAACAGCATTTAGTCATCTCTAAAACCAGCTTGCCAAGTGATACCTTAATCCCCCCCCCTGCAGCCTCACAGTGAATGGACTAATCATGATGCACAAGGCTACTTTTAGCTATTAGTGCAGCATAAATGCAGTTCAGGCTTTAGTATTGGCTGTTTGCAATAATAAAACCATCACCGGCTCATTCTGCTTGTCACTTGTGAAGCTAATTGCCTGTCACTACCACTGTTCCTCTCTTTATACATGTGACATTTATTCATTTATATTGACCTTGTGTGTTGACAGTAGAGCAAATATTAACTTTGATATTGGCTGAAATTAATGCAAAGCAGATGGTGGGATTTGGGTGACAGATCTCCTCAAACACTGTGGTTTGGATGGGAGTCGTGGGAGGAATGTGCCGCTGCAGTGATTCATTTTCAAAAGGAAATTAATAGATTTCGGATTTTGTAATTGATTGTTTTAGCGGGTTGCCAAGTAAAGATTCCAAATGTTTTCCTGGGTGCAGTGTCACCAGTAAGAAGGTGGCCTTAGTTTACTGTTTATTATCTTCATTTCTATATTTAGGCTTGTTTTGGCTGCTGGTTGGAATAAGGAAGCAGTTAATTGATGTATCACCAAAAACAGGACCGGCAGTAAGTCAGTGAATAGAAATGGTTTTGCCTTCAGAATATCTTTAAACTCGTATGTACTTCAACCTGACCACAGTCAGATGTGGCACATGTAACTGCACAGGAGCTATTGTAGTAGATAGTGGAAAGGTTTCTAAACCTGACAGACTGGCTGGGTGGTTTGGGGCAATGGAGCTCCTTATTGGAGGAGACTATAGAGACTATAGATCATGTTGTTTAAAGCACTTTTTCTGGAAATTAAGCAAATTTCTCCTAGCGTAGGCTTAAGTTATGCACAGGTTTTGTTTGCAGTCTATCCAGATATGCTTTTTTTTAAGGTGATCCTTTTAAAATCTTTTAATCAGTTGATATCAGTCAGGTACAACCATGTCCTCTCCTTGTTTTTAGACCAAGTCCTTCCTTAAGTCTTTGTTTCTGCCAAGCCTTCAATAAACTCCCGCCTCACAGGTGACATCATCACCTCGGCTTCTATAAAGACTCAGGGGAAACCTCATTGTTTCATGTCAGCGAACCAGATTTCTACTCTGGTGCAGTTTCTCAGGCTCAGCAGGCTGTCGTTCTGCAGCTAGCAATTCCAGTACACGCAGGCAGATTCACTGACTGATTGCAACTGTTCTGTAAAAACAACAGTGACTAAAATTCTCTCTGCAGCTATCACTTATCAGCCTTCAGTAAGGTCACGGAAGGGTTCAGCTGTATTTGACCGCGGTAATTTAAGATGATATTTACAGAGAGATTGCACAGTCAATCACACGTAGACTTTTTTCTGTTTATACTATCAGGAATTATCAACAGTGAAACATTTCATTTCATCTCCTTGGTAATGCTGCTGAATTTATTGCACAGATAGTCAACATTGATAATCTGGATTAATAGTCAGGACCAGAATGTCAGGCAAAATCTATTATGACAACAGCAAGCAAAGTAATCAGGATTATACATTTACTCCCAATTATGCAGCCTTAGGTTGTGCTAGTAATGATAACAAATCTGTGAACTGATTTATTTTCCGTTTCTTTCTCAGAGCAAAGAAAATCATTTCTAGGTCAGTGGCTGTCAAAGGGCTGGAGTTGCATGCCATTTTTATTCTGCCTCGACACAAATTGGTTGAAAGCACTTATTTTTCTCTGCAAGGGGAAAAGTGACATTGCCGAGCCCGATCCGTGACTGAATTACTCTCCGTCTCTTATATAAATGTTACTGTCATGCTGGAGTTCTTGTCTTCCTAGAATGCCGTTCTGATATTGCAGTTTTGAAAACGAAAGTTTTCCTTTTTCACTTTCAAAAATGCAGTAGGCTTTTGCGTCACATTTTTACATTATAAACCCATTGTGGTGGGCTTATAAACTCAATATATTTTATTATTTATACATGAAAGGGCTGACTAAAACCTCATTAAATCTGTGAGAGTGAGAATTTTTTCCCCCATTCAAGCATGATAATGTGTATTTTTGCCTAATTTTTTGATAACACAATGTAATTTTAGATTAACATGTATGATTTTTTTTTTTTAATTACTACACCATGTACACATGTCCACGTGTGTCCCAGAGGTTTATGCAGAGAAACAAAGAGCTAATTATATTACTTGTGATAAGCAAGTTGTCTGAAAACAAAACGGTGTAAATATGCATTTGTTTGTTTAGCTCTTATCTTTTCCTAATGTTGAATTCCGTATCTTGCAGGCAGGTGATAAAGGGAGACGTCGGCTGCTCTATCCCAGCTTGAATAAGATCCAGGATAGAAACTGAGATATACAGAGAGGAGCATTCACTGGAACCAAGGGAAAATGAAAATGAAAGTATCTCTGTACCACTGACAAGCAGAACTGGGATGATATCATGACCTTTTCTTCCTGAGAGTAACTAGGTTAGCAATGAGTGGGGGGATATAATGGCCAAGAATAAGGATGCACGCCCCCCAACATTCGCCGTCAGCGTGGTTGGCCTCTCGGGGACGGAGAAAGAGAAGGGAAATTGTGGCGTGGGCAAGTCGTGCGTATGCAACCGATACGTGCGTCCGGATGCGGACAACTACTACTCGGAGCACACCTCGGTGCTCAGCACAATAGACTTTGGTGGTCGTGTGGTTAACAATGACCATTTCCTGTACTGGGGGGAGGTGTCCCATCGAGGGGATGAGGGGTTGGACTATAAAATCCAAGTCATTGAACAAACGGAGTTCATCGATGACCAGACATTTCTTCCGCATAGGAGTACGAACTTGCAGCCATACACAAAACGGGCAGCAGCAACCAAACTCCAGTCAGCAGAGAAGCTTATGTACATCTGCACGGACCAGCTGGGCTTGGAGCAGGACTTTGATCAGAAGCAGATGCCTGATGGGAAGCTAAACATCGATGGCTTTGTGCTGTGCATTGATGTTAGTAAAGGTTGCAATAGGAAGTTTGATGACCAAATGAAGTTCGTCAATAGCCTCTACTCTCAAATTGTCAAGTCAAAGAAACCTATTGTCGTTGCTGCCACGAAATGTGACGAGTGTGTGGACCAGCACCTGAGGGACCTTCAGGCCTTTGTTGCCAGCAAGAAGAACCTGATGCTAATTGAAACGTCAGCACGCTCCAATGTAAACGTAGAGCTTTGCTTTAACGCCCTAATCCAGCAGCTGGATAAAACAAGAGGGAAGCCAAAAACTGTGCCATACCTGGAGGCCTATAAAATCCAACGACAGCTCGTTGCCTCAGTAACGGATAGATTTGAGAAAGTGATGGTACACTCAGTGAGAGATTACCACACCACGTGGAAAACTGTGATAAATAATCTAAAGGGGCAATCTGACTATGAGGAGTTCATCATCTTGGAGGGCACCAAGAAGGCCCGTAACATGTTCACAAAGCACATTGCACAACTGAAGCAGGAGCACATTAAAAGGAGAAGAGAGGAGTACCTGACAACACTGCCAAAAACACTTAACAACATCCTCAATAACCTGGACGAGGTTGAACACCTTTCATGGCCTGAGGCACAGAAAGTGATCCGGAACAGGCCTGATTTCCAGTACTGGTTTGTGGTACTGGAAAATACACCGTGGGATGAGACGGACCACATTGATAACAGTGACCGCAGGATACCCTTTGACCTCCTTGATACACCCGATGGTGAGAGAATTTTCCATAACCACGTCCAGCACCTTCTGTCTGAGAAGAGAAGGGTGGAGATGAAAGAGAGGTTCAAGAAGACGCTGGAGAGAGTTCATTTTATCAGTCCGGGGCAGCCTTGGGAGGAAGTCATGTGCTTTGTCATGGAGGATGAGGCCTACAAGTACATCACAGAATCTGATAGGAGGGATGTTTACTGTAGGCACCAGCAGGAAATAGTTGAAAGGGCTAAAGAGGATTTTCAGGAAATGCTTTTTGAGCATGCTGAGTTATTCTATGACTTGGACCTGAATGCAACCCCCAGCTGTGACAAGATGACTGAAATTCACAGCGTGCTAAATGAGGAGCCCAGATACAGAGCGCTGCAGAAACTTGCCCCAGATAGAGAGTCGCTCCTCCTCAAACACATTGGGTTTGTTTACCATCCCACTAAGGAGACATGCCTGAGCGGGCAGAACTGTGTGGATCTGAAAGTGGAGCAAGTTTTAGCAAACAGGCTGGTGCAGCTCGACCATGGACGCTCCAATCTTTATTATAACAGTGCCAACGTCGATAAGATAAACCTCTGCCTGCTGGGGAAGGAGGGCCTCTCGCAGGAACTAGCCAATGAGATCCGAGCTCAGTCTACAGATGACGAGTACACTCTAGATGGTAAAATTTATGAGCTGGAGCTTCTTCCTGTGGATGTCAACTCCACCATGCTCTTCAGCCACACGTGGGTCACCACTTTTAAGCCACACGGGTGCTTTTGTGTGTTTAACTCAATAGAGTCGCTTAACAGTATTGGTGATTGCATAGGCAGGATAAGGGCGGAGATAGCACAGAGTCGGCGAGATAAATTTGCTCAGCCACTCCCTTTCATTCTTATCCTGGCAAATCAGAGAGACATTGTTTGCAAAAACATACCTATTCTGAGGCACCAGGGTCAACAGCTGGCAAACAAATTGCAGTGCACCTTTGTCGACATCCCCTCCGGAGCCTTTCCTCGTAAATTCACCGAGTTCCAAATTAAGCAGGGGCTCAGAGCAGTGCTAGAGGGTCTAAAGCATAACTTTGAAGTCTTGGCCCCGCTGCCATGTATCAAAGACATGTCAGAGATGGACCTTAGAATAGTCATGTGTGCCATGTGCTGGGATCCCTTCAGCGTTGACCTCATCCTCTCGCCTTTCCTAGACTCTCATTGCTGTAGCGCTGGGCAGCCTGGTCAGAGCAACACACTGATACTGGACAAGATCATCGGGGACAGCAGGAGGAGGATCCAGGTCACCGTCCTCTCCTACCACTCTGCTATCGGTGTCCGTAAAGATGAGCTGGTGCACGGCTACATTTTGGTCTACTCTGCCAAACGCAAAGCTTCTATGGCGACCCTGCGGGCATTCCTGGCAGAAGTCCAGGACGTAATCCCCGTGCAGATGGTGGCGATCACAGACAGCCAGGCAGATTTTTTTGAGAATGATGCCATCAAGGAGTTGATGACAGAGGGAGAGCACATAGCCACAGAGATTGCTGCCAAGTTTACGGCCCTATATTCACTGTCGCAGTATCATCGGCAGACTGAGGTTTTTACCCCCTTTTTCAATGAAGTGCTTGAGAAGAAGCCGAGCATCGAGAGTTCCTTCCTGTTTGACAGCTCATCACGTGAGTGCACCACAGGAGCCAGTGAAGATGTCTTCCCCACCTCTCCCCATAGCCACTCCCCAGCTTATAACACTTACTACCCAGAGTCTGATGATGATAATGAGGCCCCCCCACCTTATAGTCCAATAGGTGATGATGTTCAGCTTCTGCCTCCGCCCAGCGAGCGGGCCAAGTACCGGATTGACCTTGAGGGGAATGAGTACCCGGTCCATAGCACACCTGTTGGAGACCATGAACGCAACCACAAAGTGCCTCCACCTGTCCGGCCCAAACCAGCGCTCCCCAGGCCTAATGTCAAAAAGTTAGACCCCAACCTGCTCAAAACCATCGAGGCTGGTATGCGAAGTAACCGAAGGATGCCACGTGCCCCAGTGACACACAATGAAGACGTGGAGCCGTCGGACAACTATGCAGACCCTGTGGACACCCTGCTTAGAGCCAGGGGGTTCCACAATGACGACATATATGTTGTGCCTGAAGACACACACAGCCGCCTGGTCAAAATAAGGAACTCCTTCGGTGGGTTACATGGTCTCCACGGAGGAGGAGAGGAAGAGAACGGATTTGATCGGAAGTCCCAGGCTGGAAGGCGGCCATCAAAATACAAACATCGTTCAAAAATCCTATTCAGTAAGACGAAGGCCTACCAAAGACGATTCCACTCAGACAGCGACGGGGAGGAGTCTGGCCCGGCCACGCAGAAAAAGAAAAACAGAAGAGCCCACCGGGGCAGCGAGGAGGACCCACTGCTATCTCCCGTTGACCCCTGGAAGGGTGGGATTGATAATCCTGCAATCACCTCTGATCCGGAGCAGGAGGACAAGAAGATGAAAAAGAAGAAGACACCCAAGACACCAAAGGAACCAAAGAAGGTGAGCCTTGTCTGTCATGGCACATTGACCTTTGCAGAATAGTAATGCAAAATCAAATTTATTAGGTGTGTCTTCTGAAAAATCAGATACTTTCAAAGCGCTTTACATAACAAAAATGCCAAACGAAGCAAGATGCAAAGATAACCTCTAGCTGTGTTTGAGGGGGGGGGTTCAGTCTGAGAATGAGTGAAAGAGAGCTTTAGTGCGCTGAGAAAGAGAGCGATAGAGTGCATGGGTAAATGAGAGCAGAAGAGATTGTGTATAGAAGGGGGTGGGCAGGTGTGTGTGGGTGTGAGTAAATTTTATTGGCCAGAGACTCATATTGAGAACAAACTAATTTGGTAATTTATTGATTGGCCCCATTGCTAAACTAGTTTATGAGCCTCCACACCTTGCAGGCCCCAGACAAGCAATAAAAATGCTTGATAAAAGACACACTGTTAAAGACAGTTGGTCTCTGTGTGTGTAATTTCAGAGCAAAGGCTGCATGTCTGATGGCTTTTTAAAGACTTGTCTGAGACTTCTGGCGATACCCGCAAATAGTGTGTTTGATACAGGCATGACAAATGCTTTGTGCACAATGTTACCATTAAACCAACACTGTGTTGTGGTGAAAAGCAGATGAAATGAGGAAAAACGTGTGCACAAATCAAACGACCGAGTTTTAAAATGACGGTAAAAGCATACATTAGTATACAATGCATGTGCACTCCCACACATGAGCATACTCATGCAGCGGTATATAAATTACTAGCAAATTGCTTACAGGTTCATCTGCATTCGTGATCCATTAAAGACTGGAAATGGAGGTAGTTCATAATGCCGTTTTCCATTCCAAAGTAAGTTTTAGGTGCTCAGAATGGATCCTTAATATTTATTCCTCAGCCACGTTTGAGTACTGTTAGAACAAACATTGAAAACGGCAATGTCTGCTTTTGATTAAACTGTATTATTGACAGAACAGTCAAAAAAGTATCAGTTTGCAGCATGACCTTTTGTCAGGTTCCTGCAGCCTGAGCACAAATACACAATTGAACTTTAACAAACACACAAGCACATGCATGTGAGTGAGCAAACATGGAAGAACAAATCAGATAATAATGTGCAAATCAGTGGAGAAACAGCCACCTGCGCTATATGGGCATCATGAATGCGGGGCATTGTTGGAACATTCAAACCATCTTTGATAATCAGAGAGGAGAGCGAAAGGCGAACCAGGAGGTACAAAACGCAAGGTGTTTAGCCACCATGCTGGCCAATTAGATCGGAGCCCGAACCACTGTAGGCATGACAACGCTTTGAAGAGCAGAGGAGTGTGGGAAATCAAAGCTAACGCGGCACCTTGTTAAACATCCCAGCTTCAGTCTTGAATAACTTGTTTTGTCTGTTGCTGTCCTCTGTGTTCTCGTCTTCCTCCACATGCTTTCTCCCTCTCTCTCGCCCTTCATCCCACTAACTTTCTTTCTGATCTATATTCCCCGATTACACTCGTCCTCCACCTCTTCTTCTCCTCTGATACGTTCTGCCTCCTCTTCATCCTCTCTCCTCCTCCATCTCTGCTCTCCCTTGTGTCTATTTCTCAATTGTCCCTTCTTTCATTTACTCTTTTTATCTCCTACCTTTTCCATTCTGTTTATCGACATCTACTCATATATTTGTCCATCATTCCATTTTATTACCCCTTCTGTTTCCAATCTCCTTTTAAACTTCTCCTTTTCTTTCTCTTGTGTGCTTCCATCTTCCTCCATATCCTCATTTTCCTCTCTTCTTCCTCTTTTCACCCCATTGAGTTCCTCCTCTTTTCTCAACTTGCTCTTATTTGTCATCCTCTTTTCTCTCCCACCATTCCTTCCTCACCACGTACTGTTGTTTCTCACTCATTTTACCAATGCTTCAATTATCTTCACCCATCCCGCGCTATTTGCCATCACATCTTATCTCATCTCTGTTTTTGTTCTTTTATTCGCTTTCATAGCCGAAATCCTCCAAGCCCCCCAAACCACTGTACCCACCCACTCGGAGAACCTGGGAGAGCAACTACTTTGGAGTTCCCCTGCAGAACCTGGTGACCCCGGATCGCCCCATCCCACTCTTCATTGAGAAATGTGTCGACTACATTGAGCGCACAGGTGAGTCATGGGTTTCTACCAGTTTTTCTCTCCTTCTTCCCTCCTATATTTCGCTCTCTTTTTTAATTTTCTTCATAATTTCTCTGCCTTTTTGTAGCCTGCCTGGGCGTTCATGTGCAACCAGATTCTTTTTGGTATTTTAGAACTCTTGCAAGGTGTGTGCGTGTGTCTTTCGTGCACTAATTTTTAAACGAGTAATTGAGCAAGATGAGGGATGGAGGGAGTAGGGAGTGGGGGAGGTGCAGTGATTTATGGTGGGAGGTCAGCCAGCCTGCCAGTCAATACAAGTCAACTTAAATCGAATATGCTTTACTGGCGTGGCATTTGATGGCTTGCCAAAGCGCTGCAGCAATGATTACAAATAAGACGGTAAAAGATTACAGAGATCAAAAAACTGATTAAGGAATGGCAACGGAGAAATTTACACAAGTACGAGCAATCCATTAATCAGCCCTGCTTGAGAAAGGAGAAAAGAAAATGAGATGTTACCAGTAAGAACATGCACGGATAATTGCAGATGTGAAAAATGTTTGATTGCATGGTGACTGCTGGAGTGTGTTTGGGTTATTAAACTTTGTTGTGGCTCAAAGTAGAGCTGAAATAATTATGCCCCAAAAATTGTCATAACAAAAAAAGGGGTTAAGTGTGTTTGCTGCTGTTTGTTTATGTTTGCTGCTGCACTAATGTGAGGATTTGCTGCTTTTCATCATGTTTGTATATCTTCATTAAGTTAACTGGTTAATAAGGAAATTGGTATGCTCATTCATCACTACTGAAAATAGTCGTTAGTTGCAACCATAGCTAAAAATAGTAGCCTGATGCGTGAAGAACACAGTCACACCCTCTCCAGTCAGTCAGCCTCAAGGTCAAAAGTTGCTGGTTGTGTCAACTTTGATTCACTTGATGATAGTAACGTTGGAAATGTAACTGAGAAATACTTTAAGGTACTTTTACAAGGTACACTGCCCCCATCGGTGAGTGGTTGTATCCAACGTAGCAGCTGCTCTCACAGGAATCAGTCTGGATAAATTAAGGTTTAAAATGAGACAGGCGACCTGTTCGGACATGTGGAGCTCCAACTGGTGACACCAACACCAGTGCATTCTGTGCATGTGCCTGTCTTCCTTCCCAGCTGTTGTAAAGAAAGCCTCTCCCAAAGTCTGAGAGATTCCTCAGTGAAGTCATGGATGCATATTTATACAGTGTTTGGTGGAGGCTTCTTTTTAAACTGTCTCATACAGTTTTAAAGGTGCGTATCTTCTGTATGGAAGTTAGGAGTGTAAATCAAACCCTCAATTGCAACAGATATTAAAGCAGTGTTGTGCATAAGGTTTTCCTTCTGCTTTTAAGACACTCTTGCAGCTAGCCCAAGTGTGACTTTTTTCCTTCTGACCACTGAAATTAATATTTTAAACGGGTTTAAATTTTTATAGGTTTGTTGCATTATGTATTTACACACGGTCCAGTACTCTTCCATGTTTAGTGCTTTGAATGAGCTCTAAGAAGTAAAAGTATCTCTTGCTGAATGACCTCAAAGAAACCTTCCCCTCAGTAAAAGTCTTTAAATTACTGGGAAATTAAATGTGTTCTGTGAAATTTTTGATCCTGTTTGTTAAGCATGAGTCACTGCAGCATTCAAGGCCAGTTCTGGTATTTGTCAAACTTTGATGTTTTCTTAAGACTGTTGTTTGTAATTGCACCCACTTCAGCTAAATACATGTGGAAACCATCTAGGTATTGACATTAAAGCTGCTTGTTTACACTAAACTGAAAGCACCTTCTTCCCCATTTTTCTCCATCTGAAGTCATATATGTAGCCAATGTGTAGCATGTACATTAAAAGGAAGTATTTCCCAGTGTTCCTACCAGTAATCACTGTGTGTGAGTAAGTCTTTGGTTGTGTTATGGAGGTAGCGTTTGTATCTGAGCTCTTTTCGTTCTGCGGCTGTTAATTCCTGTCCTGAAAAATCCCTCCCGAATATGTTTTGATATTCAGCTGGATCTACATGAGCCCGCTGGTGGCTGCCAACCAAATGTAGGATTAATCCCAGTGCTGCGCGAGTGTGTGGATGCGCATGTTTGAGTGTGTGGATGCGCATGTTTGAGTGTGTGTGTGTGTGTGTGTGTGTGTGTGTGTGTGTGTTCGCAGACTCCTGCCAGCTGACAGTGGTGTGTTGGAGATTTCATGGCCAGTGCTGTGAAACCCTCTAAGTCCAGGCGGTCTGTTGGGTGGATTTAACAGCTTTTCCCATCCCTTCTTTTTCTGGAATATCATTTCTTAGCACACACAGTCAGCTTTTTTTTTTTTTTTTTTTTTTTTTTTTAAAGCCTCTTTTTTT